>CABFWB010002199.1:33674-51845 GCA_902151455.1 Timema bartmani
TTTTTTGATATATATATATATATATATATATATATATATATAAAGAATCAAGTTATATATCCATATATATATCAAAGCAATACCCTCGATTCTTACTGGTATCGAAATAATCGAGAATCGATCTCAACATATATATGAGGATGTAAAACTTGATTTTATATATATATTTATATATATAATGGATGTAAAACTTGATTCTTTATTTAGGCCTATATATATATATACCGTAAGGTGGGGTTACTTTGCACCAGTTTTTAGTTGGTTTTTTTTTAGAGCTTAAGATAGCTTGTGTTTAATTAATATATATATGGGGATGTAAAACTTGATTGATTCTTTGATATTTATATATAGGGATGTAAAACGTGATTTTTTGGATACCGTACTATTGAAATTCCTAATTATTCTATTAATGTATGCATAATATGCTTTTTTTACTTGGTAAAATGGATCTTTTTCTTTGTCAATACTAAAAATTATTTATGAATACTATATAATATATATTTTTTTAGCTTTTTGCTGTGTTATGAAATTGAATAAATATATTTTTATATGAGTGTGGATGCCTGGAAAAATCATGCAATAGGAAATGTTCAAGAATTGAAATCGAGAATCGAAAAAATCGAGGTTGAATTTAATAATCGGAGTCAAGAACCAAAACTGAGACAAGCAGATATGGTGACGTCTCTAATGTCCATATATATATATATGATTAGCTATCCATATATATCAATATATTGTACATACAGTATCATATCTATATTATTACACATAGTCTATACATATGTTATGGTGTTATACATAGCCTTTATATAAATAAAGATAGTTACATAATGTATTATTGTATTATGAGTCATATGTCCATCACAGACTCTGTCTTTAAACTATGAGAGAAGAATGACCTTAGATACGGGACGATTCATGGAAATCACCGGCTACTATCAGCTATAAATAGAGACCCGTAAAAATTGTGAAATGCGATAAAGCGAAAAGTGCCATACAAAGATGATATCAAGTACTTTTTCCTTTGATAGTTTTTAGATATAATTTACAATGTTTTTGAAAAGCGAAATATAATGAAATTGTCTTGATACACAAAATCCTCCTATAAAACGAAATAACGCCACCTTTACAAAAATAATCTTTAAATAAACACGAAATTAAGAAGAAATTAAGCAGAAATTTTGACCATGCTGTAATTTGATTAGTATTTTGTTGTAGTACAAGCTAACTTTAGGCTACAAAATTGTGAAATATGCAGACCAGCTTGACAAAGAATTTCAAAGGAAATATATAAGGTTTCAATAGTAATTTTTATTTTTGTATTCATTGTCTCAATATGTAATAATACTTAAACACCTCAGACAATATGTAGTTTTGAATAAACACGAAATAACACCGAGAAAGTGAAATTTAAAAAACTAAATTTAACTAAAAATAAAACCATTTTTACAGGGCTCTAGCTATAAATAATACCACAGCCATAAGAATATCCATGGTAGGATTTAAGTTGTCGTTAATACCATGAGCAGCTCGGTGAAAGAGTATAGATACGCTGAGCGAAGTGTCTCGGGTTCGATCCCAACGTTCAGCTGTCACTTTTTCAACATTTTATTTTATTTAATTCAACGATATATACGGAGACGGCTGTTCCAGTGACCAAAGCTAGTATCTATCATTTAGATAAGAAAATGTAAAGTTTACTATTATTACGGGTGCAACTTCATCAGAAGTGCGTCATTTTTAAATTATACTTTGATTAAAAATAAATTTGAAATAGTTTTAAAATCTATTTTATACTGTTTATAAAATGATGTTGAAATACATCTTCCCAGTCTTTAAGTAAGAAAATAGTACAGAGGCCAAATATTTTATTTAACAAAAATTATTCTCGGAATTTCCTTAAAATATTAAAATTTGGTCTACCATTTTTCGTGCTTTTAAATTATAGGCAGCACGATTCGAAACAAATATGACAATTCCACCTACTATTTCTTTATAAATAACAAGCTATTTAAATAAATAATTAAAATGGCTCACTTGCGGTGAAACGGCCCGGTATGTGTAGATAAAAAGAAATTACTTAACTTTCTGATAATATCAGAACAAGGATAGTAATAACTAAAGGATAGTAATAAGTATTGCATAAACAACCATTTGAACAAGGACAGAATACTTCAGCAAATAGTAGTATAAATAACTATAGTGTTTGCATTATTTTCTTAGTGAAATCCATGGAGCTATATATCTATTTACCTATTACGTCTTACTACCCATCAGGGCTATATGCATAGTCATCATCATCAACCAAACTAGGTAGGTTCAAGTAAACCTAAAACCATCCTCCCAAATCAATTGTCCTTTCAGATAAATACCTTCTCACCAAAACGTGGAATAACTTCTCATCTGATCGTTTAGTATCTGTCAAGTGGTGGGAAAGAAAAATAAAACTGTTAGTCCCTCTGCTAGACCTAAGAAGACAAATATTTGTCGATGTCGGTTGAGAATACCAGAGGAAGGAAGGGAAGACAAGTCTGGTGGCTCTAGGGAGACGCTTTGGAACGTAACGTTAAGAAGAATTTTAATTTCACGGCTTCTATATTCTCTTACATTCCTGACGTCCTTCGGTGACTGCAAAAGAAATGTACCACGAGTTAGAAAGACGGACACACCGAGAAAAACTTTCTTTTTCTTAGGGTTGAAGGCAGAGAGGTTCTGTAAAACCACTTCATACCCTTCAAGGTTTGTTATGACCCTATCATTCTTTAAAAACCCTTCTTCTTCCCATACCCTCATCCCTACAATACTTGGAGCTACAAAGTTCTTAACTATCTCTTACCTAATCTTCATTAACTACAACCCCGATTTTTTCCACTTCATGATTTTTTTTAGGGGTGATAAGAAACTTCTACTTGGACAATAAAGTTCAAAGCTAATTTTCTTGGAAATTCTCTTTCCATCTAATGTTTATGTGTTGGAAAATTTTTATCTGTGAATTTCTTAAAATAGGCACTTTATAATTATTTATGGAAATCACTTAAACGAGTCAGATTGAAAGAAAAGGTTTGATCAATCCATTAAATATTATGGCTATGAGAATGAAATGAAGCAAAACAGACTATCAGATGGAATGAATGAAGTCTTTCACGAGAATAAAAGAGATAGATAATCTAACCAAAGCTATTTTATTTGAAGCTTTCTTATGTTGTTGACAATCTTTGAAAAAATCTTGAGGATACTATTGTTGAGGTCATCTATCCTAAATATATTGGATATAATTAGATTATGAAGAATTTCTTTCGAAAATTGATTAGTGTGAATATAAGTTATGCTGTTATTCTTCTTTTTCAAAACCTAAAAAACATTTTATCCGACAAGATTATTGAAATGAATAAAAACCAAGCTAAATGAATAAACTAAAACGTATTCAGATATGCTAGATTTTCTTATTTTTCATTGTATTCAAAAAAAGGGCTAGCATTATTTGATGATTTCCTTTTTAAAAATAAACACAGTTATGAGAACACGTTTTGTAGAATTTACTGAACTAAGTCTACATATTCCTAGAATATAGTATACTATTGTATATTTCTATCCTACTCTATAAATAAAATTTCAGAGATGATATGAAATACATACGTATGTAAAAATTAGAATAAAAAATTTCACATATGTTGTTTAACAGTAATTTAAATTAATCAATATAAAGTTTTAAGTAGACTGAGCAACTGCCAATTGCAGATTTAAGAAGTATTATATTTTTTTAGTATATTATATAAACAATCAAATACCTCAGCGATATAAATTAACTACACGGGGATGTGGCCATTCAATAAGCTAAGCTCAACAACCTCTGAGGCAGTTGCACTTCTTAGGAAGTAAATAATTAGCTCTCTCCCTTGAATGTCAGTTGTTAAACTTCCCTTGCCGTAATTGTTAGTACGAAAGGAAGGAATCAAGAAATATAAACTGCAGAGGCCATAGAAAATCCTCCCCAATAATTATTATAAGTGAAAGAGATCTTTGTTTCACTAAACCTAGTTTGATTTTAACTCCCTTTTTGTAAACGAGTATAATGTGGACTCTTAGTTGACGTACCTTTAGAATGAATCCTCAGATTTAAACTATTACAACGTTAAACATGTAAGTTCGCGTAGCTTTCCGGTGGTTAAACGTCTCCATTACAAGAACTATTGAAAATTTGAATTTAATGGATCTGGGTTCAGTCTCCATCTACAACAGTAGGTTGGTTTTGCAAAAGCAATAGCAGCGAAACTTTGTTGGGATTATTTGGTACTTTGTCAAGCTAGACTAAAAAGATGGAGGATCTTCAAAGAAAAAAGAGGATGACGTGGATAGTGATAATTCATTGGTTTCATGGTTCGAATGCTGCAGACTACCTATAAGACTTTCGAATTTTACAAGAAAGCTAATGGTGGGCTTCTATCTAAATATTTAGTTGAAAACTAGTGTTTAAATTATTAGCCAATTAGGAGAAAAATCTAGATCCAATAAATGTATCTAGTTTCTTCTAAATTTAAATTTATAAGTAACTTGTTAAAATTTTAAAATTATCTAAAATCTCAAATAGATAAAATAATAACTCAACAATATAAAATACTAGTATAAATACCCAGGAAAAGCTTTTCTTTGCTTCAATTAATACATACTTTGTCAAGCTAGACTAAAAAGATGGAGGATCTTCAAAGAAAAAAGAGGATGACGTGGATAGTGATAATTCATTGGTTTAATGGTTCGAATGCTCCAGACTACCTGTAAGACTTTCGAATTTTACAAGAAAAATAATGGTGGGCTTCTATCTCAATATTTAGTTGAAAACTAGCGTTTAAATTATTAGCCAATTAGGAGAAAATCTAGATCCAATAAATGTATCTAGTTTTTTATAAATTATAATTTCTAAACAACTTGTTATAATTTTAAAATTATCTAAAATCTCAAATAGATAAAATAATAACTCAACAATATAAAATACTAGTAGAAGTACCCAGGCAAAGCTTTTCTTTGCTTCAATTAATACATTTAAATGAATGTCACAAAAATCTAAAACTCCATCTCCAAGGCGCACATTTTTGTGCCCAGGGGCTACTAATTTTAAAATTCCAGACCCCTACTTGCGATAGATATCGCGCCATTATCATGACAAACAAAATAACTATTCATTTTATTATATTAATATAAACATAAATAGATGTGCGTAGTTGAATCCAAGTTACTTTAGTTCAAATCTACGTCAATGAACACAAGCTAAGTCAGATATTGAACGTTTTCTTGATGGTCGCGGGTGTTGCACCGAAATTTTATTGTTTTATTATACGCTAATCCCGGAATTCAAAGGTAAAAGTTTCAGATTCGTAAGATAGTGGATTTGACACAAATAGAGTAATATATCCTTGTAAAGATTCGTTGATTGGTCGGATAAGTATAAATTTGCACCTCGGATATGAAGGTTTCTTTCTTATTATTATGAGGTCAAGGAGAAGGAGTATTTTTTGGTACGTTTGCCTGTTAGTGAAGACTTGTGGATTTTAAATGTTTTGTAAAAGGTAAGATTTTCTTTTATTGTGTGCCGAGCTGATAGGAATTAGCTCACACACTCTACCTTCCCTCAAGGAAATAACGACTCGACAAGAACTGAGTTTGAGATTGGACTTACCACGGCCTAGCCGATGCAGTTGTCATGTTGTGGTGTCATCACTGATGAGCCACATTTAACTTTAGTGGAGCTGCCACTCACAGATAAACATTGATTCAAACTATTTCTTGTGACGCTTCTCCAAGCGTCTATTCTTCGCGAAGACCCGTTTCTGAAATCAACCCCTACGACGGCTATTTCCCCTTTGATGTGATTGATCGACTACACCTGTCTTCTCTTCCTACTCTCCTTTCAGTCAGGGAGCCTATTTAATATCATGTATGATCAAATATTGACACAGAGCTATATGCAAATTTCTAGTGAACACATTAATAATTTAATCTTTTTCTACGACTATCAGCTAGAAGTACCATTGCGTCAAACGGAGCCGTGGCGTGGTAGTCCACCAGATAGCGTCCCGCCACTCCGTGAATATCAACATTGAACATTTCCGTCGCCGATCTGCTCTATATGGACTGTTTGTTCATTTACTTGGAATTTAGGTTTGCAATCCCACTAGGGATTACTCGTTTACCGCTGGCTTAACACTGACTAAGTTTTGCTTGCATCGGTCATGAGATCGACTATATTTAGGAGTGTAGGCGGTGGATCGCTTCACGATTTAACCGTCTACCTTAAACAGGTTTTATTGGCCAAGTGTAATTTGTGTTAGTTGGTTTCATGTGACCAAGTGAGCCTGTTAATTGATAGTTGGGAAATATATTCCTTCCGAAAAAATCTTGTTTGACGTTGTTTTATATATATATCTTTCATGTTCTGTTTCTTTGTGTGGCCTCCGGCCGTGTTTTTGATCAGCTAGAGCTGTTTTGGGCTAGACCGTTTGTTGTATATAAAGTCTTAAAACAGTTAATATAAAGTACTCATGTGATAGTTCAGCTATTTTGTGGTCGCTTAGTGACCTTTTAGCTGCTCTTCTAGAACTGTAATATGTTGAGTCACCCTTATATATTTGTTTTGCTGTGAGGCCACTATATGCCTTCTATTATTGAGGGAACGTCGACTTTCACTTGATGGGAGCAGTATTAGATAGTTCATGGCCTAATTGGGCTTTAATTACCCTTTTTATAGGCTTGTACTCTCATTGTTATTACGTGTACACAGTTTAACCATATTTACTGGTCATGCTCGTGCTTTATCTCTATTCTACTTTTCAAGTTTGTATTTATTGGCCCGTAGATGGGTTCCTTAAGATTCTCAATGAGGACGTTAAATAACCTAATGTTTACCTTTTGTTCTATATACTATTGTTTAATCAACTAGGAGATTTAGGATCATTACAGCCACGTCATAATTAGGACATATTATTCCCTAGAGTAAGGGATATAGCTTGCATCCCCATTAAGTGGTCATGACGTTTTCGCTGCGTGTTAGTGAACCATAGTATAGAGGCTAGTAGCTTGCATACTACTGTCACCTAGTTCATATATTACTGTTTTAAAAAAGGCACCCCGAGCTATATGAGGTATTTTATGTGTCAATCAGTTCATTATTTAACCAATTAGTAAATTACTATTACCTGATTCACCTATAATTGCTTTTTGTTTGGCTAGTTGAGCCAATGTTGCCTGTTTTAGCTATGGTATTGCCTAGTTTTATAAATCCTCTTATAAAAGGGCTATTCCTCCCTAGATATTAAATATTGCATTTGACATTGATGCATGTTTTGTTTCATAAAGTTCTGTCACTGGGTGACTACTAAAACAAAGAATAGTGTAACCAGCCTGGAGTAGTTCTAAACATTACTTACTAACCAGGCTTTTTATTTATATTTATTGCTAGATTGTATGGATTTAAAAAGCACCACGATACCAATATTGGGGTTCAAAATGTATATGTAACCTGTTATTCATTTAATAAATTGTTGTGTGTCTTGTACTTGATCTTTTTGTAACCATGCAGCTCACCTTATATATTAAGGAGGGTTCACTTGGTATGGAATATTATGTGGTAATTTTCCTTTCCTTGTGACCTATGCTAGCGTTTCTGATACATACATAACAACCAGAATTTAAAACCCTGGAATCACTTAATTTATATAGCTAAGAATTCTAAAGTTAACTGTCGCATCTACTAAATTACGTCACCTATCCCTATCTTGAGCTAGTTCTATCCAGTCCACCTCATTACACCCTATCTCTTTCAGGTAAATTATAATGTTATCCTCCCATTTGCGTCTACGGCGTCCGAATGGTCTCTTCCACGGCCGTCTTTAGTTACAGGCCGAAATACTAAAGTTTGGCAACACTGCGTTGAGGATGGTCAACAATACAACCACGTGCAGTATTGACGATTAGTTCAATTTGTTTTACTGTTCGGGATGTTTGTTTCTCGTGTAATTTACTTGATTTGAACATTTTGCATGGTTCATGCTTATAATGCATTATGTTTTGACCCATAATATATCAAAACATACAATAGATGAACATTTTATGTATATGATTAGTGATATGCTGACATGATTCCAGAATCCTCAGTTTTGTAGATTTGTGGTTATGCTTACTACAAACTATCTGTTCGTTTGGAATGCAGTTGTTGCCTTGATTAGTTGGACATGATATAGTTGCTAACTATTTTCATGATCCTACCAGAGGAGGACTAACTAGTCCGTCAACAATCGGTTTGAGGATTGGAAATATTGGACATACGATAATGAAGATTTTAATAAAAGAAAAGTTTGAAAATTAGTTTTTTCAGCACAAAAATCAGAAGCAACTTTTCCTGTTCATCCGCTTCGGTGGCCGCATGGTCTAAGGCACTACTCTCACAGTAGACTAGACTGCATATGACGGGGAGATTGAGGTTCGAATCTTGGTCGGGTGTAATGAATATATTTTTTCCAAAATTGTATTCCACTTTCCCTTCATACAAATGCGGGTACACTTACTATAAATATACCTCATTCCTAAAATCACTAGCGTAATTAGTAGGCCCCTATATAAGCGTATAGTCCAAACGGGTAGTAAGACGTGGTGATAAAAAAAAACCTTTCCTGTGTTTGGCCTATATATACATTTGTAAGGAACCAGAATCAGAGAATTTTCAACAATTGTGTCTGCGGTAGTTCCTTGTGTGAAATACTTTCTTTAGTTTCGTCAATGCTTGGTAAGATACTTTTTATCAACTACATCAAGTTATGAATAATAAACTTTATATTGAAAATTCTTGTTCAGAAAAAAAAGATAAGTTAAACACTTTACAAAAATACCTAATGTTTCAAAACTATATATTCCAAGGCTGGTAAGTGCTCAAAGCAATTACATAAATAATACTTTTAATTTTATTAAAATAATTTGCTAGAGAGCTACACCTGGACATGGAAATTGAATCTAGGACCTTTGGATTAGTGCAATAATGAATACTCTTTATAGACCTTGAGCCTTTTGTAAGTTTTATTATAATATTCTAATCATTCTTGTGAACGGTACATAATTCTTACCTAGCAAATTTATTTTAAAATTATTATTTACATGCTTATCTGTTGTATTTTTCAACACTTTGAAGTATTTTTGTTTGATAATATACTTAAAACATGTTTAGATTAACTGTCAGTATCGTTCATATGGACTCATCAGTGTTTAAATGAAGAAAACAGTAAATATTCACACAATTCCCCGTAAGAACCAGCAGATCATCAGGCCCCATGACGTCACTACAAGCGGAGTTGCCACATTTAACACTCTGGCCTGTAACTAAAGACGTCCATGTCTCTTCCCATTGGGCTTACCAGTCAGTACTATGAACACGGTTCTATATCCTCAAATTCGTGCCGCATGTCCTGCCTACCGTAATCTATGAGACTTGATTATCTTAACAATATTTTGTGATAGGTACAGGGTATGTTACTCAACATGATGTAACCTACTCCACTCCCCAGTATCCTAATCTCTATATGGGGCTGATATCTTCGTAAGCAGCTTGTTTTCTAACACCATAATTTATTTTCAATATGTGAGATAATCACACAAACTTCCTTTGGTTGAGACACAAACCAATATCAGTTAGGTTAAGGTGTAGAAAGAGTGCCCTGAAAAATATATACGATTTAAATCAATTTTGAAACCTTCTTTATTTGCGTGAAGGGTTGAAATGTTAGTAGCAAGCATTGTTAATTCAACACCTCGCTGCCATGTTATTAGCACCAGTATCTCGCCGACGAGCTAGAGCAAAGTTTAGAGAGGAACGAGAGAAGGAAAAAGGGGAGGGGGGGTGGGGGGGGTGTACGAACAGAAGAAAAGGGCGTCTTCGTTGGAAGGCATAGAAGATTCGAGAGAGAACGGAAAAGAGGGATGGGAGGTTACTTTCGCGTGCGCTACAAAGTCGGAATTTCAAAATAGAATATTAATATTCCCCATGTATATGTTCCGCGCTAAACCACAAAGCGAGAAAGGGGTAGGCCTTTATGTCGTCATGCTGAGTGGAAGAAACCGCTAAGTCGCTTTGTCCAATTAAGGTATTTTTTACTCAAAGGGAAGTTATTCTGAATAATACAAATGTGAGTTCTTATGATTTATTTTTATTATAATTTACTCTGAAGAAATGAATGAAAGTAAATCAGGTTATCTTTATGGGCATTGCTTATATCTATCAAAGAATATGTTTGTATACCTCCATTTTCTCAGAAAGAGTGGGAGACATTTTAGGGGGAACCACCCTCATTTTACTCAAAACCAGTCTTTGATAACATTTTGGCACGTGAACCCCAACCTACCCGTCCCAGGATGACCTGTCTATTGAAATAGTGACCAGGATTTTATAGAATGGTGAGGCAAGCGGGGGTTTAGGGTGAAGCAAGCGGGAGTTTCAAGTGAAGCATGCTGGGGTTTCAGGTGAAGCAAGCGGGAGTTTCAAGTGAAGCATGCTGGGGTTTCAGGTGAAGCAAGCGGGGGATTCAGGTGGGGCAAGCGGGGGTATCAGGTGATTCGCTTAATGTTTATATCTTCGTAACAACTGTACATTTACTTCGACATGTGAAGCTACGGTTAAAATAATCTCCACGGCGTCAGCTCGCAATCGAGCCATGCAGACCAAGCGGCCACCGTCTGTTGGCAAAGATAGTTAGTGCCAACTTTTACGGATATAAGGTGTTATTTGGTCAGCACAAAGAACTCTTCGGCCATCCATCCCAGTTTTATAGACAAAAGCAGCAACGTTTTAATCCAAGTGGCCCCTCATTCGTCCCCGTTATATACCCACTGTTTCAGAGAAAATCATGAGGTGTTAGTAATCGAACTCAGGACCTCAGTGTTTGTAGCCAGGAGCTCTGACCGCTAGACTACAGAGTAGGTTGTTCTAGATAAGTTTGTATTTTTTTTTAGCTTGGCCAATGAAGCAATAAAAACTGTTATGAAGTATGCATCTACAGATCTATGTAGTAATAGTTTCTCAACGATGACGGCAGTCGAAACAACATGAATCGACTGGCAGTTGAGCAGAAACATCTCTGTAGTAACTCATCCTTCTCTCATATGTACACAACGTTTAACAACCCTGCCCGTTTCCCCTATGGCATAATGAAAGGCCATAAGGAACTGGTACATTTCAGGATAAATGGAGTGCACATATTTTAATACTACATTCAAACAAGCGTATAACTTAAACGGGTAGTAAGGCGCGGTGCTAAATAAATTAAATAAATACATTCCTAGAGGTTTAATAATATTTTTCATGAATTGTGTGGTGTGCCATCAAATGTATAACAATAACATTATAGGCCTAGAATAAATATTTATGAAACTTTTATTAACCTTAATATCTAACCACCTTTACAAAATTCTCGTCATAACATAGATATATATTAAAGAATACAATCTATCGCTTATTGTTTTTGACATAAAAGTGTTTTTTCAACGATATTGGGGTTTACTGATTACTCTTAATTTTCAAGCGAGGCTTGGCTACAAAAAGACTGATAAAACCTGCCTTTCAGCATGCGACCATTGAAGTGATTCCCACGACTGTTAATTATGACGCTTTATAAATTTATAGCAAAACACTTTAGAACATATAGTCTCCTTTTTATTTTATTGATATGAACACTAAATAACTATGAGTGATCCACTCCCTGGTTTTGTTTATCTTAAGTAAAACTACCAAGTGTACCATAAAATTGAGTTTCACAAATGTTTTGATTTATAATAAAGATTATAATTTTACTATAAATGTAAATACTATGCTATTCAGATTTGGGAGGAGATATTAGTAAAATAATAAGAAATTTAATAGTTTTGCTATTTAAGAGCGTGAACAATTTTGTACAATATAAAATATCTCATTTAATATAAATCAAGTTCTTGAGGTGATCTTAGTTCGTTTTTGCATTTCGCTAATAATGTTTATGTTGGGTATGTGGAGGGTTGAGGGAGGGGGTGATGAGAAAAGGAGAACTGGGAAAACTAAAAGATTCATGTAAATAATTTAATTTAATTATTTAGAAGGCGCCGTCTCAGTGCGGTATACTTGCAGTAGAGGCATTTCCTTCTGTGAATTAATGAGAATACCTTAACTCCGTTTATTTTGTGTGTGTGTGTGTGTGTGTATGTAGAATACCATGCTGCATTTTGTTATTTATAGTTTGACTAATATTAATATTAATTTTGCGGATAGCCTGGAAGCGCTTAGCAAGACGCGCCAACGTGTGCCTAAAATTTAAATGAGCCGTATCTACTCACTGACTTGTGTATTCAAATTTGTCATGATCTTGAGATTTTGTACAAAATAAGCAAATAATAATAAATCATAAATAAAACTTTGTACGGTGCACAGCACATACTTTTTCCATCTTTTATCTTAAAATATACATTTACTAAAAACTCGTTATATTTGTGAAACTAAATAATAGGTTTATACATTGTTGTAGAAAGACTACACCAAATATCATAACTGAAATAATATACACTGTTACTTACGCTATGGCATTAGGAACTAGAAACACTGTTACAGAAAAATTGAGACAAGAGAAACATCTTTGTCCACCAAATAGTATAAGAATAACATTTAATTTTCAAAGACCTGAATTAAAAAGTATATACATATGCTTAAATTTCAGAAATTATCGGTTTTGTCAAAATATATTTCAAATAATAGATTGTTTTCTTTAATAGTAGGCCTACTCCAACTTTACAGTGATAAGATATTTCGTATCTCAAATATTTGAGAAATGATGAAAATTGTAAAATTTTTTTGATGTTAGGTACCCCTCAAAGTCATTTTTATAAGAAAATGAGAATTACTATCTTGTTAATAATGCTAAACAATGTATAGATATAAAATGTAACCAAAATTGTTATAGCGAATCCCGAGATAATTGATTTTTTCCCTTTTTACCATTCAGTAACCTACCCTTAAATTTAGGGTTAGATATCTAATTTCAAAAACTCCTCAGGGGACCTTATGAAAAGCCCAGATATCAAGTTGGAGCCCAATTGGAAAAATAGTTTCGGCTCTATCCCTAGATACAGACAGACAGACATTCATACGGCATTGCAAAAACTACTCTTTTTTTTTTAAAGGTTCATGAAACGTCAAAATTTATCAAAATCTTGAGTTCGATTTTTTAACGATCACAATACTTTCTCTAAGAGGTGTCAAGAGAAAGTAATAAACATGATACATTTAACATGTTAAGCTTATTTGAGTGTTAATCTTGCAAGAACTTAACGAAGTATTTGAGCTTTTATATTTCTTTTTCATTCAATAGAAAATGCTAATAAATTGTGTGTATTGTCAAAATACCACGTGCGTTTTTGTAACATGTCAATTGAGTTAATATGAAATAACAGCCATATCTCGGGTCAAACGTTGTAAGAAACTAGTTTTTCGTTTGCAGAGAGGTCGTGTTTCAAAACCTGGCTAGTTGCAGAGATGGTACCACTCTACAGTACATAAAACATTTGTATTGCCTTTAACGTCCCTGCTCAACTCCTTGAAGACAGAGATAATTTTTAAATAGCTTATAGCCTGCCTAGTTTAATTCAACATATATATAAAAAAAACGCATTCAAATATATTTAGTAGTTCCCAAGCTATAAGCAAACATATAGATAGAAGTTATCCTTCATAAGTATCTGTGAATTCAAATCAACCAACTAAACTAAAATATTATCCATCTTTGGATGTATTATAGAAATGTTTTTTGTAATAACTACTCTTTGGATTTGCCGATTGAGTTATACAGAAAAATAGTGAATTATCCATTCAATAGGATTCATAGTTGATAATACGTTTTAAGACTAACTCTTTGAAAAACATCAATTTCATTTTATTTTATTCGTTTGATTATTAGCTTAGAACCTACCCAGTAGGGATCTACACAGTATAAGAAAGCTGAATTGTATTTAATTAAGAGGTTCCACAAATCTTCGGCAGCAGACTTATCTAGACTGGCACTTTGTGTTATAAATAATAGGGAAGAGATATTTGTGCCTACACTCTAAGTTAGTGTTCCTCCACATTTATACCAGAGTGGCACCCTTTGATACATCCCCATAGATTTAGGGTGATCATACGCGTTGTTTTATGCAGGGTGATATTCTGTTGTCCAAGGTGGTAGCGCTGGGTCAGGGTTGAAAGCTCATGGGTTTGAGACGAATTTTCGCCTTCGTAGCGACAGCCCTAACTCGGACGGGACCAGAGGCTTCCTGTCCCCGGCAGATGTTTCTCGTCCGGTAATCCTGGCAGAATGCCTCCTGGGAGCACCCAAAGGGTGTACCTGATGGGCGGCCAAATCTATGGTGAGGTCATCTGTGTGGGAGTGAATTGGGTGAGGGCCCTCCTCTACTCGCCATATACTAAGCGGTTGGTAGCAAGTACTTTCCGAGAAAGATGATAAGAACATCTCCTAGAGGTCCCCAATGGGCAACTTAAGTTGAAAGCTCTTTTAAGGGTGATTCCTAAGGCTAGACGTCTGACCTCCTCTGAGGGCCTAAACTGACTTAGGTAAAGGTCCTTTATAGGGTGATTCCTAAGATCGAGTTTAAACTCCCTGCAGGTAATCCTAGGTTAAATCCCCATTTGAGTAAAATAGATGCCTAGATTGTGTCTTAATCCCTGACGTAAATGTCCAGCCTTCAAGAAGGAGGAGCCAACTCCTCCCACTGATGGGAGCTGGCCAAGGTAGGGGGTTCTCTTAGCTGTCCGGTGACGACAGGGATCGATGGCAGGCACGGAGTTATCGGTTCCAAACTTTCCAATGCGCGCGCTTTACGTGCGTGGCTACTCTCAACTCAAACAGTCATGAAGGGTTAGAGGAACCTTGAGAGAGGTGTTTGTCTCCCATTCACTGGCTGCTGGATCCATCATGTCAAAGTGGTTTCCCACACTGAAATGTAACATATCTACTTATGTGGTCAAATGGAGGACAAAAACAGAGTTACATACATTTTCAAATTGTTTATGTCGTTAACACTTAAATATTAATATATATAATTGATAACATTTTTTATTTTAGTCATTGATATATTTAATTGTTGTAATTGACATAGGAGTAATTCTTAGGGTAATCCACACTCCATATTTATTTTTATTTATTTGAGATATTTAACTCTTTCTGGACTGACTGATTATATCAGCACACTAACATTTCTGTGAGCGAGAGCCAAAGAGCCTACCATTTTTGCTGGGAAAGGTATTTTCACAAACCTTTCAGGGTTCTTTTACATGCATGGAACTGACCGATTTTCTTCAATCCAAAGGAAGTTATGCTATGGATTTTTATCGTTCAAGAATCACACGTTTACCCCGGCTGGGCTTAAACCCACAAACATAGGCTCCTGAGGCGAGCACTTTACCCCAAGACAACTGAGATCCTCTACATTCTATTATTAAAGTAATTAATATTTTAATTGTTGTTGAATTTTTGGCCCCATTTCTTATCAGCCTTCCAAGATATTCGTATTTAGCTACATCAATGATCTGGGTTGAATAGTTTATAATTTGGGGGAAATGAACCCAAATTGGCGTGAAGGGAGAGGGTAGATAATGTTTGTAAAAAAACCCCAGTACATCCAGCTGGTACCTGAACACAAACCCCAGTATTTAGGCGTATTTCTTTGAAACTATACCGAACCTCTCTTGCTGACTGGTTCGAATCTCGATTACATAAAACCTGCATTGGTAATTCCAGATCTTAAGACATCAACGTCAGTATTGCCAATTTAGGGGAGGATCAAGGCTCAAGTCTCAACAAGGTAAACTGATGGAACTCTGCTACCTAATAGTTATCAATGTGATTTTATCGTTAAGGGTTAAATTCCTTTAAAAGAAAACCTCCTTCATCCCTGTCGCTTAAATAAATCAGTGGGTTGAACACAAAAATAATAAAAAATAAGTTTGGTTATAAATTCAATCTTCCCTTCATCGAGAAAGATGGTGTTAAAATAGAGTGGTTCAGAATTTTATTATGGAAATGGTTCATGGCACTAACAGATCCACTATTGGTAAAGCGTCTGTGAAAGCCATAACTTTTATAATATAAAGCAAAATTCTCCTCTTCTCTTTCTTGATCTTTTAGCATTAAGCCCCGTATACACGCTCCGTATCTGTAAGATCTACAGCCCGTAGGATGATTCCAGTGTAACGGTTTGATCTGTCCACAAAGTCCAAATCCAGAATTCCTTGATCCGGATTACTTAATGGAAGTTTTTTTAGCACCGCGTCTTACTATCCGCTCTGGTTATACGCTTATGTACTATGTACTAATTATGCTAATGGCTTTAGGAGTGAGTATGGTTATACTTAAAGGAAGTGTACTCGCATTTTGCTTGGAAGTAAAGTGGACATTTTTTTTGGAAAAATACCTCATTACACCCGACCGAGACACGAATTTTGATCTCCCCGTCATCGGGATTATAGTGTACTGTGAGAATAGTGCGTTGAACAATGTGGAACGAAATTACCAATGCTAGTAAACAAAACAGATGCAACTTTGATAAATATTTTGTGTTTTTATTTATCTATAAATCAGTAATTTATGTACAACTTTATAATTGAGGCCATCGTTATTTCAAATAGAAACATTAACCAAAAACTAAAATAATGAAACGATTGTGTTCCAATGATTGTGATTCCAAAGAAATGATTGTGTTTATGGAAATTGCTAAAATTATTTAGTTTATATGAATTTGAGTGGAGAAAATATTAAACTTTACATTTGGGGTACTTTTTAATACGTAATTAAAAATACGGAACATTTGAACAGAAATAAACACTATACGGACTTAAGGTCTATAAGGATACGTATCTTACTAATGACATTAAAGAATATTTACTTGTCTTAAGGTTGTTGGAGATGACGCTGTTTCAGTTAGTGCATGCACTTTTTGCAAGATGTGATTTTAAAGCAAGTCTGCACGAAGCTCTCGTAGAAAACCTCTGGGGACTATGTCTAATAACTTGTAAATATACTAGGGGGTTGATTTCAGTTCAGCCAAGGGTAGCACGGAAGATATATTACAAACACAAATATTCATTTGGTGCCTAGGAAGCGCTAAAACACTAACCTAAATACAACTTCAGGGTTGGCTAACACTATAATATATTTAAAATATAATAATAATAATTCAATAATTTAATTGTTTGGAAAAATACAACACTTTAAGATAATGAATAAAAATACTTTTACAAACTTTCATCTCGCAATTTATTGGTAACACTCTATCTAAAGGCTCTTTAAAATATCAAAATAGTATATTACATTACTTGAACTCGATAAACCAAATATTATATTTAATACTACACGTTTATATTTTATTTTGTTCAAGCCTTGAACCCTAAACAAATAAAATAAACGTCACTCTCGTATAGTCTGGTTTTCAGAAGAATGAAGTTTGAGAGGTTTGAATCCTGGTGGGTCTATTAAGTTGTTTATTCCTAAATTATATATCATTAACCCTCCATGCACATGACTGTATATCTTCTCAAATCTAGTTCCCTCATCCTTACCACATTCGTGTAGTTAGAGGAAAGAGATTGATTTTCTTACGAATGGACATTTGGAGAATTCTTTAAAAAATGCAAATATATTTTTTTGCTCTCAAGATTGATTCCAGTTTACAATATTGGTGTAATTTTATAGATATTTATAATATCCATCAAAAGTTACATTTGTCAATCACATTAATTTAAGTATGAATACGTTAAAGTAGATCTAGTAGCTGTTTATAGATTTCAAATTTATCCATTTGTAAGAAAATTCAGGTTACGCTTAACACGATGGGAAAAAACATGACGTTTTATCAAAAAGATTGTTTAAAATGATATAATATCATATAATCCACAACTATTTGTATGATTGATGCTGTACACCTTAAAACATAAATTTGAATACGTGCAAATATAAAAATATTATAAAATGTATATCATTTCCAACGAAAACTTGTTTCTAAAATCGTATTCAATTAGCCATAACGGTGAGACAAATGTTCAGTAATGAACTAGACGGGTAGCCGGTTCATTCGAAAGCCATCCCTTACAGAGAAAAGTTCACTAAAAAAAAAAAAAAAAAA
>CABFWB010002199.1:51870-65443 GCA_902151455.1 Timema bartmani
AAAAAGAAAGGGCGTGTCGCCCAGACAAATGGAAGGGAGGTTCGAGCAGACCGAGCAAGAAGTCCATTCGAACTACAGAGGTTTTTCATTCCATTAATTATTCACAATCCAATCAAGTCGCCTCAAGCCATGGAAAGGGACTGAAGGCTTTGAAAGAGAGATGTGCCAATAGTTGGAGAGGGATGGGTTCAACAAGAGAGAAAAGACAAATGAAAGGATTGAAGAACTGAAAAAAAAAAAAGATGTTCAAAATAAGGAGAAGATAAATGGAGGAGAAAGGAAAGAGAATAAGAGGGAATCTAAATAACAAAAGAATGTCAGGATAAGAGCGATAGAGAAGTTAGAGAACATTTTTTTAAAAATAATATAGGAAAATAAGTTACAACTAATAGGTAGATAATGAGGACAAATGTTAAACCGAAGAAAGCGAGTTAATTAAAGATAAATGTCGTAAAATTAGAGCTAATTATTTGAATATACTCTCATGTACGCCACAGACAACAAAGTATGTATACACATATTTATATTATCTTTAGCTGTGTCTTTGACATGAGTCCAAGCTTGAACAATTATATTTACTTCCCATTTAACCCCCCTCTCGTCCCCGTTTCTTATTTGATATCCAGGATACACTTCTTACTTAATTTATTCTACGATTATATACACAAAATAGTAGTAGGCCTACCAACCATTACCATAAACGCGAAATAATGAAATATTTGATTGGTTTTACAAATTCTTACTATAATTTAAGGCTGTCAGATCTGGTTTTGATGTTCGAATCATATTTAAGTGTACTGAGAGTACATTTTTAATAAATAGTTTTCCCACTTCTCCAAGCAAGTGCTGGCACATGCCCTTTAAGCTATACCTTTCTTGGCCCTAGCACATTAGTGTGATTAAATATGTATAGCTTAGACGGGTAGTAGGACGCGAGGCAAAAACAAATAAAATAAATCTCATAAGCCACGAATAAAGACAATTATTTCAGGAATATAAAAAGAGACTAATTGAAAATTGAAGATTCTGGTGAATAAATTAGGATGTTAGAGAAATAGGGGATGATTTAAACTAAGAAACAAATAAGAGAAAGATCATGAGATAATAAAAGTGAGCGTATTAATAATTGGTGAGAAGATGGCAGAAAATAATAAAATAACATGAATAATGAAACAAAATGAAAAAGAGAAAGAATATGAGAAAGATAGAAATTATTATGATACTTTAGCAATACCATTCGGAAACGTACCACATGGAAGTTATATTCTGAATCGCTATACATTATTTATGAATTTTTATTTTCCTCTTAGAATTCAATCCTCTTATTTGTCTCTGAAAATAAGTTTGTCTGAATGGGACTGTTTCTGGCAAATGGCACTATAGTATTTAAATAAGATTTAATATTTACATTTAAAATGATTCTATTATTTATTTAGTTTTATAAAACGCTTTTAAAAACCTTAATGCCATCAACCCACAAATGAGTGATACTGATCGAGCGGCCACAGCATATTGACAAAGACAGTACTTACATTTGCGGATAGAGGGTTTCATGTTGTCAGCACAAAGAATCCTCTGGCCTTTAATCTTAGTCAATAAGCTCTTCAATTGTCCTCACGAGGATAAAATTACTCCAAAACACTTGTAAAATAATTTCAATATTAACTATTACAAATTAACAATCTGAATTCCGCTAAAATGTTGTAACATTTAAAAATTTATATCACTGATATTTAAGTAATTGTGTTTTAAATTTGTTCAATTTCCAAATATATTTAAAAATCACATTTGGGTACAAGTACAGAACCATGTAACTTTGGTCCATTGTGCCAAAGCTCTACCCCTGAGCTATTCAGGTTCGTCTTTCATAGCTTAGGACAGCAGTGGATATTTATTCCCTGTTCAGGCACCTTTTTTTTGGAACATATATTTAAATTGTATCATTTGTTTGCGGTACTGATTTACTTTTAGTTCAGGCTTTAGTGACATCACCTCCAGACCACGGTAGCGTAGTGTGGGGCAGCGCGGCTTAGAGGGTCAGTGGTTCGAGCCCAGTCATTTGACGCAGGAGAGTTATGCCGCATTGAGGGAATAACGGAGCACCCACCTCGGGCCACAATTTTAAAGAGACGATCTGTTGGTGGTCGTGTGGGAAGGAAGGCAAATTAGTGTTTGTAAAACCTGGCAATATCGAACGGGTCTGAAAGCACTGACGCAGTAATTGTGTCATTCTTTGGTAATCCCTACATCTGGAAACACATCTCCAGGCTGAGGAGGTTTGTAGAGCCAGGTGTTGTACCTGGGACCATGCCGTCTAGGGGTTGGGCAAAAAATGAATATTTGTTAATGGCATCCGTCAACCTTTTATTAATCTCAATGGGGTTTCTATAAAATATGTTAAATAGTTTTTCGGACAAAAAGTATCTGTTTGTATGAATACAAAAATAAATGTAATTATTTAAAAATGTCATTTTGTTTCCATTTTTGTTAACTTTCTTCTGTGATTTAAAGATTATCTTTATCTACAAACAATTAGTAAATTACTATGGATAAGTTCTGCGATCAAATACATTTTTAAATACTATAGATAGATTTTTATCAGTTTGTAAAAAAAAAAGTTATTTGTTTAAAGTAAGTATAAAAGTATTTTATTTTAATATACTTTTTATTTTACAATAAGTACTGTACAGCATTGGTGGATCTTTCTCGGGCATTGAAGAACACAAAAATGATTATTGGAAGGCAAATATAAGGTCGTTCGTAACAATTTTATAGTTCAAAGGTGTGGTGGCCCTTTTGTGTAATATCCCTAGTTCAATGGCTGACCTCTTGGTCAAGCGATCAGCATTCCTGGCTACTAACTCGATTCCCAATGGTTCCAAAGGTATTTTTCTTGAAGGGGGATTGTTCTTATGGTTGCTATGGTCTGGTTAATTAGGCTTAAGTTAGGTTTAAGATTTATACTGACACATCATCAACATAATCATCATTATCACCATGGCATTTCATTGGGGTGAAGTAACTGCCCTTAAGTGATCCCCCAATATCAGTAGATGGTTATATTTCCCTTTAGTGATAGCTATTGCTTATTATCAAAATATTAGTGTTTTATCGTATGTATCTAATTTATAAATATATTTGTAAGAACATATTAAAATTTATCTTCTTATATATAAACTTTCAGCCTTTCGAATTCTAGAAATTACTATAGTTTTGTTGTGCATATATTATACTTTTGGCTTCAAAAAATGTAGGCTTATTATTATAATTATTACGTACAGTATCTTCAACACGTACAGAGTTAAGATATGAGACCCATACCAAACCAACAACAGAACAGAGCTAGTCGTTAGTGTTAATACGTTTCTCCATCAGCGAGTCTTCCAAAAACCATCAAAGAGTCAAATAAAATAGTTTTCAAGTTCAAAGAGAAAATAAGGCTGTAATTATGAAAGATCTATAATTATGTTCAATTTGTCAACAAGATTATCATTGTGACTTGCACCAAAAAAATGGTGCAAAGTTGATATAGCTGCTTTTGTCTGCAGTGATATAAACACTATGGATGTGAAGCTATGGTTTTGTCTGCAGTGGTATAAATACTATGGATGTGAAGCTATGGTTTTGTCTGCAGTGGTATAAACACTATGGATGTGAAATTCTGGTTTTGTCTGCAGTGGTATAAATACTATTGATGGGTAGCTATGGTTTTATCTGCTGTTGTATAAATACTATGGATGTGAAGCTCTGGTTTTGTCTGCAGTGGTATAAATACTATGGATGGGAAGCTATGGTTTTGTGTGAAGTGGTATAAATACTATTGATGTGAAGCTATGGTTTTGTCTGCAGTGGTATAAATACTATGAATGGGAAGCTATGGTTTTGTCTGCAGTGGTATAAACACTATGAATGTGAAGCTATGGTTTTGTCTGCAGTGGTATAAATACTATGTATGGGAAGCTATGGTTTTGTCTGCAGTGGAATAAACACTATGGATGTGAAGCTATGGTTTTGTCTGCAGTGTTATAAATTCTATGGATGGGAAGCTATGATTTTGTCTGCAGTGGTATAAATACTATGGATGTGAAGCTATGGTTTTGAATGCAGTGGTATAAACACTATGGATGTGAAACTCTGGTTTTGTCTGCAGTGGTATAAATACAATGGATGTGACGCTCGCAATAAAAACTATGATGAGGATGTTTTAATGTTTTTAAAGTGTGAAAATGATAGTTGATTTGACACAGAGTAGTGTAAAAAAAAGGGTTAATAGAACCTACAAATGTATAGCAACGTAATATCATGGACTTGAGGTACTTATCACGAAATAAGGAACATCTTGAATTATTGTTTTTAGTAACAATTTTTTTTAATAAAAATACAAACTAAGTGACTCTTCCTCTCATCCCTCCGACATATCGGTTGATGTTGACTGGTGGCGTCGAAGACAAACGGAGACACATACTCCAATCGTATCGGAATTTTTTCAGGCAAGTGGCACTTGTATTATTCATGAAGAGCGAAGTAGCAACTCTCTACCCGTGTTCTCTCCAACCTTTGCACGATTGACTCGATCAGGATGAATCGAGGGGAATCCTCCCGTCGTCGGAGCTACCAACACAGATTGGAAGACTGGCTCTAGTGCTGGTGGGGTGTTTGTGACTCATAAGCCCACCCTTTAATTGGATATTGTTCTCCCCAAACTACAGATGAAGTGTTCAAATGCCTTGCTGGCATTTTCCTAAGATATGTTAACTCTTCTTACTATAAACCCAATTAAAAATAAAATTTATATGGTTATATTTCAACGTGATAAAAATAGGAGGCAGCCAAAAAACAACAATAGGTAATTAATAAATATTGGTTTTCTTTAGCACCGGGCTATATAAATCGTCAGCTACAAATGTGTATTTTTCAATTTTTAGAATATGATATCTAGATGGTGTAATCCCCACTAAAAACATAAATAATAGCTTTTGATATTTGATTCTTAAAACATGCAATCCCTTACAATTATAATAACTGTACAAGTGGCAGCAATAAGCCAACTACCGAGTCGAAGGTGGCTGCGTTATCTGATAGCTCGTGATCTTAATAAAATCACACATTTGTAGCCGACGATTTTCGCACGTTCATCATAGACTATGCCTTAAAATATGAGTGAAGAATGACCCTGAGCAGGGGATGATTCCTGGATAGCTCAGTGGTTAGAGCATTGGCGTACTAAGTCAAAGGTCCCAGGTTCGATTCCCGTGTCCAGGTTTCGTTTTTCAATTTTCAGAATATGATATTTAGATGGAGTAATCCTCAATAAAAGCATAAATAATAGCTTTGGCTATTTGATTCTTACATATTACAGGTTGTTGATCTTTATTAAGATGATGGGTTGCTTCCTTAACTACATTCATTCCATGCCGAACCATTGATATGGAAGTTAAACTCTCGTTAAAGAGTGGCAATAAGGATCTAAGTGCATGAAAAAGTGTATCTTGAGCCTTACTTGCATGATAAGCAGCCCACGAGATGTCCAATGGGAAAGGGCCACCCAGTCTAGCGCTATTAGCATTACAGTGCTGCAACCAATGTTATTCTTGCAGCCATAATATAAAAGGTTGTGTAAAAAGTTACTTTGCAGTTTCATCGTCACATTTTTTGTGAGCAGGTTCTTTAGTTGGAAGAACAGTGGCCTTGACCACGCTGTAGAACTCTGGCAGTTCTGTTACTTGCCTGATTGACAGATTCATGTCTGTAAAGTATGAATTGTATGACCTTTCCTCTCCTTCACTAACATTTAAGGGAAGCTGGAACAGGGAAATTCCAGTACCATGGAAATAATCTTGAGATGTTACACTACTCATATAATGGTCTGTATTATCATATGCTCCTACAGTAAATAGCCCACGACGGAAAATTAATGAACAAAGGACTCTCTCTTCCTTTGCTCGTTGAACCACAGTTTGAGCGAGAGCCGATGTAATTTCCTTTAATCGATTTGTGGAAAATGGAGAGTCCCAGCCGATGCATAACATCTACGCTTTCTGAGCTTCTACTCTTTTTGTACGTAGATAAAGGCATGTAAATGGGTAAGGGTGGTTCTTGGTTTTTATAATGTCTCACAATCTCTCAATTAGGAGGTCGACTATTAGAATTGAAGAAAATCAACTGACTTATGGTCAAAGCGGGCTGTGTAGCTTTTGATTACATCATTTTAGAAGAGCCATACTAAAACAAACTAACAAATGCAAGCAGGGACGCTGGAACAGATGATCTCTGGGAATTCACTTCAAACGAACCATTAAACTTAGCATTTACAGCAGACATATATTTACGCAAGCGCTTAGCAAAACGTTCAAAATTAATTTAATTTTCATCTGCGTTCTCAAAAGATGTATCTCGAAATACGTTTGTGGTGTCACGCATAAACAAATATTCTTTATCGGATTTCTCCGCTCGCAGCTGGGAAAAGTGGGACAAGATTCTCTCCCAGAACCTAGTGATGTGAACTTTATGTGTTGCCTCATCACTGCCTGTCAGCTCCATCAATTTTTCTCTATACATCCTTGTTAGAAAACTCATTTTTAAAAAAAAGTCAGTGTCTTCCTGGCAAAGCCTGTGTGTTACAAAAGAAGCAACGTGTGCAAAAGCAAATGCTTCACATGTTTGGCCATCAGGGAGTAGATTTGATGATAGCAGCTTTATCTTGCGATTATGGCGATTGTACAGTTTTGTCAAGCATCGCTTGTGATATTTAGCTATGCTGTTATGTAGCTAGCTGTGCTATTAAATCCTAACCTAGCTTGGATAGTAGTTTTCTATCTCCTAGGGACTTTTCCGCATTCCTTACATGGCTGTCCATTTCTAATGTAGACGCATGGCTCATTCCATTTGGGATCACAGTCACAGATGAAACACACTTCAGATTTATCACATACAGATGGTGCACAGCCTCTTGTTAAGGGACACTCACCTGATATCTCCCACTTAGTGTCAACGCTAGAATAGCCTGGCAAAGGGCTTGAAGCCGAAGGATTCTTGCAGACTTGTTCCTGAGCGCGGGCGACATTCTTGTTAATGAATCAGTTGTAACATGACTTATGCCAGTGAGCACAGAGTGTTAACAAATTAGGCTGCAGCCCCTCACCCACATCTAGGGTTTTCAAATCAATATTTGTAGGAAACTGTCCAAGTGCACACAATTTGTGGAAATTATCAGCAATCGTTTTATAACCAACATTGCGCTTCACACTGTCTTTTATTTTTAGCAGGATTACAGAGATCATCTCCAGCACTTTTTTGGCACAAGCAGCAGAACCTTAAAAAAAACATCTGGGTAAGCCATTCGAAGACGTTTTGGACTCATCATCATCCGCTGGAGCCAAAGAGAAATTTAGATAACATCAATCTGAAAAATAACATGGGGACCATTAAATTAAACGTCGAACATTACCGCTTGAATTAAAAACCAGACCTTAAAATCAATTAATATTTTGTTAAAAAAGAAACAATTATTCGCACCAAGACAAAATTAGTTGGCGGCAAACCTTGTTGGTTTGTAGTCATTGGCAAGAGTAGTATTTATAAAATGCTAAAAATTAAAATGGTGTGCATTATTATCGACAATTTTATAGTTAACACAATACAACCAATTTAAATCCGGCACGCTTTTAAAGTTCACCATCGTGCTTAGGTGTGCCAAATTAGTGTTAAATGATGTGTCACATGATAATCAACTTACCTAAAGTTTTAAATTTGAAAATTAGATGCCATTTCGAAAAAAAAAGGCTGTTTTTATTGGACTTTTTATGAAGGTCACAACGTTTTCAGAACTAAAACATTAGTTGGAAATGATGCCTTACTCAAAAATGTAGCCAACATAACATTTTTAAAAAAGTCAGAAGCTATTTTTTTCAAAATGGCCGTCATTTTGAATCCTAAGAGAAATTTATTTGGGGTACCCTTCCAAAATAGATCCCTGAGGTCAAATATGCATGCCTGTAAAGCGGCATGCTTGCATAACGAGGTGCAGTATTGTTTTAGTATTGGTCTCCTACCACAGTACTACCAGCCTAAATCAGTTTTATGTATGAAGAAAATTAAATTCTATGTTTCTGCTGGAGAATGATTTGTTTTATTTTGACCAAAAATAATTATAATAAAATAAAATAATTTCATATTAAACATATATTACTAATAACTATACTGCATATATTTATAAAAAAAAATATTGATTTATTGAATGTAATGTTTTGACTTATGGTTTTTTTGTTTGTTGAGCATCACATCTAACTAAAAAAAATTGGTTGTAATAAATAGTATGAACTCTCATATTTAAAAAATTTCCCTACATGTTGAACTGATTACAAACTTTGCCATAAATTATATTAAGGAAAGGAAGTTAATAATAAGGGGAAAAAACAACAACTATATAACCCTCTTCTTCCGCAATCAAATGGGGCCAAATGGTATTATATGAAGTTCCGTGCCATTATTAAGATAAGTTGCCCTATGAAATCGTGGCGCGAAATAGCAAAAGTTTCGCAGTTTACAGTACGTAGCCTAGAAGTGATTTATTTCTCACAACCGGCTCGTTTTCTTCACGGCACACTTAGAGAGTACTTGTGTTTGGGAATTGGGGAAAAAAGAGGCGGCTATGATGGCAGGGGTTAGTGGAAACATTTCGCATAAGATGGTTATTTTAGAATTATATAAGTATTTTCAATGTTCAAAAAGTAGCCTATAGCTATCAAAAATCGCATTGTACGATCTTATAAATAATTAATCAATTTATATATACCTATAGCTTAATTTCCATTAAATAAAAAGCTAAGCAAGTGGGAGCATGGTCTAGAGCATCAATCTCGCAATGTATTGCATTTTTGTGAATAGGGATGGGATGGGGGGAGGCTCAGTTTTAAATCTCAGCCATGTGCGCAGGCAATGTTTTCCCCATCCATTTTCCGCACCAATTTGGATGCGTTCCTTAAATACTACGCTCCTTAACCCAACTCAACTATAATAATTTCACCACTCGTTCCCAGGAAATTTTAACTTTATTTATTACTCCTCATAATCCTAATCACTATTCAAATTCTTTAAATGTTTCAGCCTCTCTTTCATGAAATACCCTAATCAAATATATACATTTTTTTTTGTTTGAGGTATTTAAAGCTCACTTTTTGAACTGAATGATTAGATCAGCACACAACAATTTCTAGGCGCAAGAGCGAAAGGGCTTACTAATTTTGCTGGGAAAGGTATTTTCTCATACCTTCCAGGGTTCTTTTACAGGCTACAATCGACATGGGACAGATGGCTAAACTTTCCCTCCGAAGGAAGTTGTGCTACGGATTTTTATCGCTCAAGACAAAGTCGTCGATCCTGGCTGGGTTTGAACCCACTAACATCAGTTCCTGAGGCGACACTTTATCCCAATACAACCGAGGTCAACGAGAGATATAAATAAATTAAAACTGAATTATTTCAAGGTAAAGCTTTTAAATAATCTTCATGTGGGAGCTCAGTTGCGAGATTGAGAAATCTGATACGCGATTACACCTTTTGGTGTATGTGACTGTGAATGTTTATATGTGTGTGAACGCGTGTGTATTAGATAACGTAACTTTAGACAAAGCTCATAACTATTTTCACATACATATTAACAATATTTTCACTGTGTTTTTTCATGTTAAGTAAAGTCCGCTTTACAATTAAAGACTTCCCCATGGACTTATTGATATGAGCTTTCTCGTGGGGAAGTTAGTTGGTGTAATGCAGCAAAACCACGTGGGGAAGACCATATCGACTTCCCCATGAATATCTGAATGATTGGATATTTTCAAGAAGCCCATGGGAAAGTTGATGCGTCTAATAGCAGCTTGGGCTTCTCCACGTCAACTTATTCTATTGCGCAGGCGCCAGTCTCCAGTCTCACGTATTTTCCTGAAGGCTCTTATTATATTATAAATCCACATGGCTGACTCACTCACTCACTCACTGACATTAATGTTTACCCACTTCCAGATAATCCAAAAACTTGAAATTTGGCAAAATAATAGCTTCTAGCCTGCAACCGACAGGAAAATTCCAAAAAGATGAAAATTTTAATTTGTAACCTCCGAAAAAAATTCAAAATGCGGAGCAACTTTAAAGCCGTTGCGGTATATACAATACAATACCGGTAACTTTAAGTTGTTACGTTCAAAACAACGCTGGAATTACATTAGTTTACATCCACTTGCAAAGAAAACTCACTGGGGATTTGGGGGCGGAGCAAAGTGAGTCAGCATCTATAAGTGCAGCCATTGTGTTATTGTAGCTAAGGGCAACTTGTAGGTTTGTGATTGTTTATTTTTCTTAAATATTACTGATTTGGGTTATTACACTAAGGTATTTTTAAGTAATTGGCCTTTATAAAACTACGCTGAGTGTTCTTCCTTACTATCAGACTTCTTGTCGCTAACTAGACAGTCAGTAAGACTCCACCCACCAATAGACTTATTCTTGGAGATAATGATGGGGAAGGTGCTAAGTGTGATAAGTACCGACCTCCAACAATTTCCCTACGAGGAAGCACATCTCAAGAAGCCCATGGGGAAGTCGTTACGTGTAATATGGCCTTAATATATCTGTATTTATCTCTAGTTTTTCTATGTCATTATCTGTGGTTTTAATATTAACTATTTGTTTGGCTTATATTTGAATTGTAATTTTCCGTTAAGTGCAATAAAAGGAGGTAGATTTAACTTAGCCATTAAAGTAAATTATTTTATAGTTATAATTACTAAATAAACCCCATGTTAAATGGGAATATCAAACTAAATCAGTAACCAAACATTCCTGGGTGATTTGCGAACAGGATCCTGCCCTCATTATTTCCATTATTAGATCTTGGCAATTCTATAATCTTTTTAAGTCTTAATTATTTTTGGATTATATTATTGTATTAATGACGTTATTTTTGTATTTGTAAATACTGTAGAGTTTAAATATAAAATATTCATTTTTTAAACCAATTCGGATGTTAAAATAGAAATAAATAGTTTTCTTTAACCTCTAAATTGCATAGTACTAAAATAAAAATTACAATGACTATAAAAAACATATTTTTGTCAAATTATTATTTTTAAAGGAATCGAAGAGAAATATCTCCCTCTTGAAATTTTTTTAAAATAATACGTTTTTAAAATGTACAGATATTATTTCAAATTTAAATTAAAAATAATATTGAGATTAACTTTACCTTCTAATTTTGTTTTCAAGTACAATGTTAGAATATTTTTATTAATTTTCTTCAGAAATGATTGGAAACTTATTCAGGTAATTTTAATCATGATGCTATGATATTAAAAAAAAGAAAACATATTTATAGCTTGCATCACTCTTTGAGCACAAATTCCAAGTCATCAAGATCATCCATTCTGTTTAGTCAGTGAGGTACGTTTGATTTAGAGTTCCGGCCGGGTCTTTCTGAGAGTAGCTTATTTTATTAATTGTTTTCCATTCATCCCACATGTATAAAAGAGTAAATTTACTTTAAATTTTATCTTCCTTACCCCTACCCCAGTAGTAATATTAAATTAGACTATCCCAATATACAAATATTAATTAATATATAGTGCCTAAGTTACACCTTATAGATGGAAACACCTTTTTTTTTTTTACTGTTTGAACACGTTATATTTTGAAACCCACAGTTATCTTTTTATGGCAAACAAAATAATTTTTTATATTATTTTATGGTTATTTGGAATAGAGCACTAGGCTAAATCATTGTTTAAATTATGAGGGATGGCCAGCACACCTTGGTGATAATGGAGTAGAAATGGTTTGGATAGAACACTAAAGAACACACAAACACATGTTTAAACAAAAAGCTTTAACTTTCACAAACAGCTTCATCAGGTCAAGAGATTCAAGAGAGTAGACTGAGCACTCTCTTGACCTGATGAAGCTGTCTGTGACAGTGAAAGCTTATCCTTAAAAATGTGTTGGTGTGTTTTTTAGTGTTCTAGCTAAACAATCTACTCCAGTATCACCAAAGTAAGTGTGCTGGCTATCCCTCCTAGTTTAAAACCTCCAATTATTTTATGTAATTTTGTGGCCATAAGCTGAATTTAAAAGTTATTTAAGTTAACTTAAATAAACTTTGGCTTTTTGGATTTGTCATTTCTTTGATAGGATGAAAGTTAATATTTTCTTGTTACCTAAAGTACACTACACTCATTGTTTATTCCATGGCTAGTTAAAATTTATTTTAGCTAAAATCAAATCAAACCTTGCGTTTCTATTGCAGAATAAAATGTAGCCATTTAAAAAATGTTTGAATGCGAATGTTAATTAATATAGTATTAATTGAAAAAAATTTAATCAGCTTGAATGAAATAGCTATATTTGTTGGCCAAAAACACAGGCCTGTATTTTAGTAATTGAAATATTTAATTTTCTATAAATCAATCTTACTTATAAACTTTCTCTTAAAACAAAAGTATTTTTACAAATTCTGACAAATACTCTGTTTTGTAAATCTATTGCTGTGGAAAAGAATACAAAATACTTTGTACATCCGTTTGGCACCCCTGTTTGTTGGTAATTGTACTCTAACATGGATGAGAGGAGGGAGTGTGAAGTCTCAATGATACAATTTTCTCCAACTCCACTTCATGCAACAAATGACCTGAGAGAGAAGGATTTGCTAAATTATTGTGTTTTATCTCTCTCTTTGAAACTTTTCCACTTTCCCTTTTTTTCCCTTCTATTCTAGTCAAGTTACTCTTCTGAAAGTTTGCAGATATAAATAATTAAAATATATGTTGTACTCGTACATTTAGTAATTTTGTAATTTCAGAATTATTTTATCAAGTACAAAGTCTTTAAAGGAGTTTGTCTAAGAATGTATTTTAGGCAAGCCGTTCATTCCTATTTGGAATTCGCACGTGTATCGTCAAGAATTCGATTGTTAGTTTTGTGACCGTTCTACGGCTTCTAATACGATTATAGGTCCAGACATTTAAATTCGGCAAAGACCTGGTCGTATCTGCTTATAACCTTCTCGTCCCCTAAGGAGCAGCTTACTGAAAATTACTAATAAATCTTTATAGCTTCAATAAATACTGCATTTTTAAACATATAAATACAATTAATAAAAAGAGCCTCTGAAAATAATTTCAATATTGGCAAAATTATTTAATAATAATGAAGTGTATTATTTCCTAAAAACAATCATTATCCTCATTTTAAATAATTTGACACTCATTTGAGTAATCTTAGCCGTTTTAGTTCGTTTAAGTTTGATGTGTCTAGAAACAAATCCTTGCTATTTATCGTTAAGCACGTCTTAATAATACTGTATTAGCCAGTGTTATTATTATACACCTATAATGATAATATCATTATAGATTTATAATAATAACACTCTTAGATTTAAATACTAAGGAATATTTTACTAATTAATCACCTCTTACCTCCTCCAATAAGTAGAACTGTCAAATCCACTTGCTTTAGATAATACTTCTTATCCTATAACATTTACCTTTTATTTTGACAGTATATATATATATATATATATATATATATA
>CABFWB010002199.1:65514-118697 GCA_902151455.1 Timema bartmani
TATATATATATATATATATATATATATATATATATATATATACTTTATCTAAAACTGCACCTTTAAAACTTCTATTTCGGACCAAGACCACCGGATAGGAGTCAACAAATCATATCAACAACTAAACAACGTTTTTAGGGAGCAATTTTTTTAATTACATAATTTAAAAACCTATTTTTATACTTATTATTATGTTTTTGGAAAAAAAAGGGCTCGTTGTTAAATAGAAAAACACAACAATTTCAACTAAAATAAATTATTCAATATATTATGTCCTCTTAATAATATACAATAACTGCTACATTTTTTAATTTTTAATCATTACAAAAACTCATAAAAAGGCTAAGCACACCTTTATTTAAGTTATTATATATTTATATGAAACTGAACTGTGTATTTGTCAGTGAATTTTATAGTTTAGTAGACATTTCAAATTTATAAATGTAACGAAGTTACAAATTTCATAACATTACAATAAACTTTTTTTTTTTGACAAAACATTCCTAAATTGTAGAGTTTTACTATAGTGATCGGGTAAGGCATCTCATATTTATAATTGTAGCTAAATGTAATAATTTATAACATGACACCATCCTTCTTCATTTATTGACAAGACACTCCCTCAGTACAAAACCTCTTAATTTCCCCAAAGGCTCACACTTTTTCCACAACAAAATAACGAGAAGTAACAGCATCTTTCCCTCCCTTTATTTTTGATATCGGCATGGAGGAAGTTTTCAGAGGCAATTCGTTCGTCCGCCATCGACCAAATTTATCGTCGGGAGTAAATCTTAGGTGGAAGGTGGGAAGGGTTTGAACGGGTGGTACTAGGATTAAGTTATGTAGGTTGGCAATGGATCTTAGGCAAGCGAGGGTTGAATGGGGCTCGGGAAGGGATGGCGATGTGAGGGGGGGGGGCAGTATTCCAAGGGTTGGAAGTTAAATAGGGGAGAACCATAACCCTGGCATTAACCTTGCTACCTTGTTACTTTAACGAGGAATCAACGATCATTACACAAGTCAGTGGAGTACAGTGAAAAGTTTCAAAGGAAGCTGAAATATTTACAAACTTTAAAAGTGATTTACAATAATACCCATATTTTTAATAATTTTATTTATTTGGGTATTTAACGTGCACTTTCTGAACCGACTGATTACATCAACACACGAGAATTTCTATGAGCGAGAACGAAACAATTCACCAATTTTGCCTGGAAATATATTATATACGAATTGCTTCAACTTCCACCACTATTCTTTAAGTTCCTGAATTATTATATTTTAAATTATTATATACTATTCTTCATGTTTGTTTCTATCCCATAACACTCGTTTCCAAGGAGATTTACAATTGGTTTTTGGTATTTTAAAACCCCTTGTTGTCAAGGAGACCCGCGCGAAGATGATTTTTCCACGAAAAGTTAATATATATTTTGGTTTGTTAAAAATTTAAGGCCGCAAATGTAACCACACTAAACAGTCGGTTTGTCAACATTGCTTTGCTCGATGATGAGATAGGTGATGAACTAAAGAGATTACACTGTTCCCTGAAAAATAAGGAATACGTCAGAAGAAGTTTCGTATCAATCCGATCAGTACTTCTTGAGTCTACCGGCAACAAACATACATACATACAAACCTAAGAGTTTTATCGTATTATATTTTATAAAACTGTGTGCCGTGACTTCAAAGGGCTCAAACGTTCCAACAAAAACATTGTGCTCTCCTCACGTGTGGTCAAATAGTCTAAAGAGTCAGGCACGCAGTTTTCTGAGCCACAAATGAGGAATAGGCTTGAATTTTAATATTTTTTTACCTTAATGATTTCCCACTGTACCTCTCCGCGAATATGGGTATACTTCCTTTACATTTCGAATTAAATATAGAATAGACACAATAACCAGTCCTCGGAGGCTTCAATTCATCTATGTGAAATAGTGAAATAGAGGCTACGTTTTAACAAATGATACATTTTTTCGATCATGCCAGGAATCAAACCCGGAGACCTTGGCTTAATAGGCATACATGATGTATACTTAGTCAAGATTTCAGACATCTTCTTGGTGAAGATATTATTATTATTATTTTATCTATGTATCACCGCGTTTTACTTTCCGTTCAGGTTGTACGCATTTGTTATAATTAAGTTAATGTGTTAGTAGTCAGGCTAGATTAAATTTAGAGGAACTGCACCCACATTAGCATTAAGGGAGAGTGTGAAGCCATTTAGGTCAAAACCACCCTTAGTATACTCGAATGGTATTCGAACCCGATCTCCCCATCATCGGCAGTTTAGTCTATTGCTGGAGTGACGCCTTAGATCATGCAACCACAACCGTGTTTTTTTTAATTATTTTTCTGCCAATTGTTATGGTTGTTAATTTTCCCGTAATGACGTGCCTTCCCTTGAAATACTAGCGGCAGTTTCACAAAGGGATCATCCTTCATTATTTCAGCCATTTTGTTCGATAAATGAAAGGGTTTGTTGGAAAATAGGGGTAGAGCGTGGGGGGAGGTGGGGGGTATTCATAGGCTACCTGTTTGGCAGTCTCTACGTAAGCTACCAGGATTAGGTGGATATAGAAGAATATAAATAACAGGATTAGAGACTGTCGACCCGATTATACTTCAAGGCCACCATACCCATTAATAGGATACTAAACAGCTCGTAATTGGCCTGTTTTCCGTTTGGGTGAATGTTTTCAGAGAGCTTTTGTGTGTGGTGGGTAATGCCTTGTTTATGGTCTTTTTTTTTATGAGTGTAAAAATTAAACTCTCCAATTTCATTTCTATGATTTGTTTTGTTTTAATTAGTGAAACTGATAGTTTTAACTATTTTCATATATGTGGTCACATAGTTTAACGTATCACTCTCGTGTTGGATACTATTTTTCAGCGTTGTGCAACTTATGGCCCACCGGAGGATTTAATCTGGCTCACAAATGATATAGGAAACAAACAATTGTGTTAGTTAAAATGGACTATTGACTAATAATGAGAAATATATAGTAAAATATTTGCTTGATATTTTTTCAAACTGGTCCACCATATTATATTTAGACCCATACGGCCCACGATATCAATGAGGTTGTTTATGAATCTCCCTCTATGCAAATATGGGTACATTTCCTTTAATAAACATATCTTTCTCTTCCCTATTATACTAGTAGATCATAGTTAATGTATGCATATAATCAAATGGATACTAAGCCGCAGTGAGAGGAAAAATAACAATTTTACTCGTTCGAGATTAATTATTTTGCCAATGATGGTATGAGGTGACCTGGGGGTCTAGGGGTAAGGTGTCGAACTTCTGTGCTGAGGGTACGGGGTTCAATCCTCAGTCCCGGCACAGATTTATCTAATTGCCAAGCCCTTCCTTCACCTCTGACAAAACGTGTATTAATCACAACTTGTGAATGTGAGGAATGCCAGGGCTCCACCGTGGTTCGGATTCCACGTTAAACTGTAGGTCCTCCATTTCATCTCACAATCACCCTACCATTACACATTGGCGTAAGTGCGTATAGCCCGAGTGGTTAGTAAGATGCGGTGCTAATAATTATAATAATAATAATAATAATAATAATAATAATAATAATAATAATAATAATAATATAATAATAATAATAATAATAATAATAATAATGGTATGTTAAGATATTATAATTAGGTTAACATATTTTATTTACAGTAGTATTTTTTTTACTTGCATGTGATAGTTTTAGTGTTAAAATTAATACTGAAATGAAGACTAGTTTTAATAAATTTACCTTACTATTCACCTGAAAAGAAATATAAAAATTACATTTAAGATTAAAATACCTATAAGGCACTCCAGCTAAGATCACAATAGCTAAATAAAAGATGTATTATGAATGCATCTAGGTATTAGTGAGGTCAAATAAGCTATCAAAAATATATAAATCCCAAGGTATAAATGCAATTCTAGCAGAGTAAATAAAGGGAGGTGGTGAAAAGTTAGTAATATAAATTCATAAATGTCTATGTTCCATATGAAATCATGAGATATTATCACAAAAATGGAAGAGAGGGTTTTTTTTAGTGCCACGTCTTACTATCCATTCGGGCTATACGCCTATGTACTAATTACTATAATTATTTTAGGAATTAGGAAGGTTATATTAATATGGAGTGTACCCACATTTTCGTGAAAATAGGGTGGTAAATCAGTTTGGAAAAACCACCCTCAGTACACTCAACTGAAATTCTAACCTCGATCTCCACGTCATCGGTAGTCTAGTCTACTATGAGAGTAGCGCGTTAGACCACGTCACCATCGAAGAGGGTAAATTAAGGTATCATAATACTCATTTTCAAAAAGGAGTATACAACAAAGTGTAATTATCATAGAAGTATCTCATTACCACCAACATGCTATACAATTTCATCTAGTATAATTTTAATGAACTTGACACCATATGCTGAGGAAATCATTAGGGATCACCAGTGTGGATTTCGACGAGATAAATCAACGAAAGATCATATATTTACTATTCAACAAATAATAAGAAATTAATGGTAAGGAACTCCGTACGAAATTTCTCGCTCTATTGTTTATAAATGGAGATATTTACTCAAAATTCGTTATATATATATATTTTATTTTTAAAGAATTAACGTCTTTATTTGTATATTTGGACCAACGAAAAATATCGATATTGGGTCCCTGAGGGCCAACATTTCGTATTAAAATTTTGACTTACAGTTAAAATTTTTCGTGATTTTACTAGGGGATGCACATATTATGGTTATCGAATTGCTATTAAATTTCTCTTTTATAAATTTTGACCAATAAAATAGGTAATTATTGACTATTGAGTCTATAAGGAGTGAGAGAGAATTATTGTAGCCGATTTTGAGAAAATAGAATTTTTCTCTTTTCACCCTCTAGTAAACTACTATTCATTTTAGGGTTAGACAGACACACAGACAGTCGGCGTTGAAAAAACCACTTTTTAAGGTTCGGGGGGTCATGAAATGTCGACATCCATCAACATCTCGGGCTAGATTTTTTTGACGCTCGTAATACTTTACCTTAAAGTGTTGGCTAGGTTAAAAGAAAATATATTTGTGTATAGCTTGAAAACTTTTGGTTTTATAAATATATTCCAAGTAAAATATATTTATTATAAATAGATACACGTGTATGCAATGATAAGTAATTTCATATCTCAAAGACTTACGAAGATAAAGTTAAAAATTGGAATTTACGCATCAGACCGGAACCCTTAAAGTCATTTTGACGAAAAGTTGAGAGTAACCATTTGGTTTGTAATATTGATCAAAGCTTAAAAATGAAATCTAATCAAAATCGTTAGAGCCGATTTTGATAACATTGATTTTTTCTCTTTCCGCCCTTCAGTAAACTACCCTTAATTTTAGGGTAACCCTATGAAAACCCTAGATACCAAGTCTTAGCCCGATCAGTAAAACAGTTTAGGCTCTAGTTGGAGGTACAGACGGACGGAAATTCAAAAACAACTTTTTCAGATTCGGGGGGGTCATGAAACGTCGAGATTGATCAAAATCTCGAGTAAGAATTTTTGTTACTATCACAATACTTTCTCTACCTGTAAGATAGCGAAAAAGTAAAAAGTGGGAATACAACATGACGGTTCATCAATTATACATAGATTTTTAAAAGTACTACAATTCAGTTAACAGAAATAAATTATATGACATTTTATCTAAGTTAGGCATACCAAAAAAATAAAAACTTGTCAAGCTAATGGAGGAATACTTGACTGACATGCATGGCAGGTCATGGGTTGGATGTCTTTTATCAGATACCTTCGAAATACATGATGGGTTGAAACAAGGAGATGCACTTTCCCCGTTACTTTTTAATCCAGCCTTAAGAGTATGCTATTAGTATAATGCAAGAGATTAGGGAAAGGTTGACATTAAATGTACAATGCAGATATTAGGATACACAGATGATATAGTTTGTTGGGCAATAGTAAGGAAGCAGTTGAAACAAATGCAGAATTTGACTAGAGGCTAGTGAGGAAATGCTGAAATGAATATCCACAGTATATGATCACACATAGAACACATATTGGGGACAATAATTAAAGATTACTGCAAACCACATATCACTTAACAGGGTTAATGAGTTTAAATATTTAGGGACAGTTTTAATCAGCAATAACAATATTATCTAAGAATACATTCGGGAAATGCATGATATTACTCGGTCAGAAGGTTATTGTCATTTCAAATTCTGCCTACGAATGTAAAACCTAGAATATACAAAACAATAATTTTACCAGTTGTTATCTATGGGCGTAAAATAGGGTATCTTTACTTAGATAACGAAAATAAACTTAGGTTCGAAAACAAGGGGCTTGCGAAGATATTCGTTCCAAACAGGGATGAAGCTACAGGGGAGTGAAGGAGGTTCCATAAGGATTAGATACATACGATTTCCGCACGTCCATCATAGGCTCTGCCTTAAAATATGAGTGAATAATGACCCTGTGTATGGGATGAATCCTGGATATCTCAGTGGTTAGAGCATTGGCGTAAAAAGCCAAAGATCCCGGGTTCGATTCCAGTGTCGCGGTTTCATTTTTCAATTTTCAGTATATGATATCTAGATGGAGTAATCCTCACTAAAAGCATAAATAATAACGTTGACTATTTAATTCTTATTATATATATATATTCAAATATGAATTTTTAAAGCATTTATTTATGTATTCAAAATAGTAATTTTAACCTATATATACAGTATATATATACAGGGTGGTATCTTTAATTAATTTATTTTATGAATATTTCTTATTACAATTTTTTTAAATTGCTATTATTATGTTCTAGCAATAATTCTCAAGAGTCAATTTATACTATATCCGTTTAACTTTATCAAAACATTGCTTTATTCAAATCAAATCAAGTATTGCTCCAGTACAAACATAAAATTTAGTTTTCTTCCCATGGTGATACTAACACTTGTTGAAATCTGTCGAGGGTGTCTTGGAATCTAATGACAACTTTTTTTCTTAATTTAAATTTTCTCATCTAATGTCACTATATTCATGACAGATATTCGAGAACCTTCATATTTGTAACATATTACATATAATTTTAATTTATAGTTTAAAATTTTTAATTTAATATAATTATTTTCGTTCAAAATCTGTTTTCGTAAAATTGAAACGAAATGAAATATAACGTTGATAGTGGCAAAACAGCAAACTTTCAAACTATTTGATTAAAATTAAGTAAATTATGTAGCTCATATTTTTACATCGTAAGCTTTTGGTTTTAATCATGGAAATGCATTGTTATAAAGACTGTACAGTTTAATTGATACGATTTGTGAGGATTTAAATAGGTAAAAGGTTTAAAATTTTTATAACACCTAGTTGTCTAACAAGAACTGTACTAAGTTGGGAAAAAAACCCATTAAAATTAAATAAGTTAATTGCTTAAACTAGAGTAAAAAATAAATTATGCTCAATATTATAGTAACAATAATGTAAATAAAACTTGAGGTTTAGTTAGTACAATAACATATGTATCTGATTTTTTTTTTTTACTATTAGCCTTAAATTGATTCCTTCATACGACTTCTAACACGTGAACCCCTAGCTAGTAATCAACCATTTCAGCATGGATGTGTGATGGGCTGTAGTACGTACAGGGGAATCCTGGTTTCTTCTTCCTGGGTGATGCTGCGCTCTTCAGGAAAATCTTGTAACCATTAGAGAGTTGGCACATGAAAAGAAATCGCTTCACCTGACGTTGAATAAAATAGAGAACCACTGAGTATATTTAATAGATAGTTAGCTTAGTATTCCATATAAGCGAGCACAGTAAATATAATAGACAGTCCGAAATGTAATAATAATTACAATTATACTACTATAAAGCCACTTGGCTGACTCACTCACTCCCTGACATTAATGTTTACCCACTTCTAGATGAGCTAGAAACTTGAAATTTGCCCAACTTATAGCTTCTAGCCTTTAATCGACGGGAAATTTCCAAAAAAGTTAAAAAAAATAATCCTTGAAAAAAATTAAAAATTATGTATCAACTTTAAATTCGGTGCGGACCTTTCTTTGGAGGTCTCTTGTGGTTAAACGGTAAGACCTATCAAAAAACTGATTGCACCAGCAGCAACGGATTTGGCAAGATCCACAAAATTGGTCCTATTACTTTTAGGTCGTATCTCCATCGGTTATATCTTAGATAGAGCTAGATTTTTTATTTTAGGTAAATTTTGCCCATTTCCCACACATTTTTTAATTTTCTGACACACCTATGGGACAGCTAGAATCATTATTAAATTTGGCAGGAATATTGACACATCCAATTACCATAAGCGTACCAGATTTGATGATTGTAGCTCCCCTATAAGTATGGAGAAAATAAAATAATGTGTGAAACTGGTAACTTTAAGTTGTTAAGTTCAAAACAACGCTGGAACTACATTAGTTTACACCCATTTGCAAGGAAAACTCACTGGTGGTTTGGGGGTGAAGCCCCCAACGAGCAAAGAGAGATGGAAATCTAAAAAAAAAAAAATTATGCAGAACTAATACTTAATAATTTTTTTAATGGGGATATGTTTTGACGAAACTATGTAATTATTATGATTATGTTTAGAAGGAATTCTAGAAAAAAAAGTTAGAGTGTATTGCCATGATCAAAATATTGTTTAAAGTAAGGTAATTAAAAAATTCTTTCGTTAAGCGAGAATTTGTTTTGAATGCCTATTGCCAAATTATACATTTTGTAATTAAGATACATATTTAATATTTTATTTTGTATTTGTAGATTTTTAAAGTAGCTAATTTAATAATAATACCTATTCTACGAATATATTTTCTAACATTTATTTAGATATATTTTGATCTAGTTATCAATTATTTTATTCTTGGTAATTAGATATCCATAACTTTTTATCTTGAAGAGAGGTAACAACCTATTTATAGTGACTTTTTATGAAAGCATACTATCCCACATTTATTTTTTACATCTTCTCAAATACATTTGAGTGAAATTGCATGCTCAGTTCTACACATATACTCTTTTTTCCCTAGTAATCACAAAAATTGTGCTATTAGTTCTAATCATAGCAATGAGAGTACACAGACCAGGTTTTTAATTGAAATTTACCAGGACAAGAACTAGACCAGTGTTTCTCAAATTGTGGTGCGCACATCCTTAGGTACACGCGAAGGATTTAAAAAGGTATATGTTGATAGTAGTAATTATAATGAGGAGATTAAAGCATATTTAAAGTATGAGATTGGTTAGAAGAACAGTTCAGAATATTCAAACATATTTATTTATGGCCAAAATTGATAACATTTAACTATATTATTTTGTAAGTTTATAGGTATTACTAGTGTATAACAAAATTGACAGCTGCAGATAACATGACTTGATGTATGAATATATTAAAATTGTTTTAGTAACTCTAGTAACTAACTTCTACTATTCATCCCAACAAAATCATAGATGAGATGACTGTCGTGGACATTATTTTATAAGGCTCTATTTCTCATAGTCAAAACTTTGACTTACCACTAAAACATTATTAAATTTGAGTGTAACCATTTATATTCTACAAAATAAAGGTTTTATTTTATGAAGAAATGGAATGGTTACGGTTTCCCACTCTCTTTAAACGTAAATGTGGGTAGATCACCTCTAAAGTTTTTCCTTTTTCAAACCTACCCCATTAGAGTAATTATAATATGTATAATCTGAACAGTTTTTAAAACTGCCTTCAAACAATAAAATAAATCACCTTAAGAAACATATGTTTAAATCTCATTTCAAGTTGCATCTAAAGGAAATCACTGCATTTCATAAACACACACTCTCATTTGTTTTATATATATTTAAAAACATTGTAGTTTATGATAAAATGTTCATTTATAAGTAACGGCCCCTTTAGATTATAAGGCCCCATCCCACTCCATGTATATAATTATTACATATGCAGCGAATGTTTATAAAAACTCATGTATTTATGTGCATTATAATATATTTTTTTACATGTTATGAAGATTGCAACATGAATACAAAATTCGTGCACTCCCCCTATTTTTTTTCTCATATATTGCAACCATTACAAATTCGCTGACTGCTACTCCTCCCCCCCCAAAAAAAAACGAAGGGGTTGGGTATGGAATTGGTGCTGAGTCTGTTAAAATAAGAGAAGACGGAAACAGAAAGGACTGGGCCTGTTATTTTTTTCTTTCTTGGGGTGGAGGGTGCTGTTAGATTTAAAGAGGTTGCGGGGAAAAGGAAGGGGTAGTCACGATAACGTTAGATTTTCTTTCACCCTTAAGATTTCCAGGAACAATGTTTAAAACGACTACGTCCAGGCATCTACGGTGGTGTTATAAGAAATGGTTTAGCCACACCCGGAATTTGTGATACTGAAAAAAAAAAAGAAAAAAAAAAGAAAATACGAATCGCCTCATATATATTTTTTCTCTTGGATTTGAGCAAAGGAAGGGGTGAAGAAGGGGGTGTTAGGACTAACACGTGCCCCTAGAATCGTACACGGAATATCAAACTCTTCTGTTTCAAGCTTTGCCCGCCTCTCCTTGCTCCTGACCAATCATGGCCACGAGACTTTCTTTAGAAGAACTTGTGGTCAAGATACGTTTATATTATATTAGTTCATAGATATATTTTTTATTAGACCTTCATTTATACCATTCTTAGCTCTTATGTTACTTATAAAATTGGGTTCTCTTCTTAGTTATTAAATGTCTTGACTGCATGTATTAAAGTTTGGTTTATTGAGACCAGGCCTATCTGTGAGCATAAACTTTTTATTTAAAAAAAAACCCCATATAATTCTAAGGTTTGGTTAGAATAAATCAAATACAAAACTATTGTAAATATTTCTATACATTCTTAAGTTTCCAATCGTAGTTTCAAAATTACATTTTTTTATTTATAAAATGTTCAAAAACTCAACGTTATTGCTGTTTATTGGTCCCATACTACGTAGTTTATTTATTTTATCCACCTATTACTATCCAAATGGTCTATCAGTATATTAAAACCAATTGGGCATAGATTAATAAAGAATAATTTAGAGAAAGTGTGTCATAATTAATATATATGAAGAGTTTGAAAGCATTTAAGAGGTTAATAATTAAAATATTTGGCTTCCTTGTTGACATGACAAAGAATGATTGTAGGTGAAAGGCGAAATGGAATATAAGCTTAGACAGGACAAAGAATTAGTTCCAGAAAATATCACAGACTATTGTATTTAAGTCATTTGAGTTGACAGCGGTTGATACTTCCTTGCCGCCCGAGACGGTCGCCTTAGGGTAAGTTTACGTTCTTTCAGGGTAAACAAAGAGTAATTCAGTTTACAAAAGGCGTTAACATATATAAAATAAATACTTTGAAAAGCTATGAATTGGGAAAAACTTATTTTTTAGTCTGAAATGCTGTTTATTTTAGAAAATATTATACCTATTTTAATGGTAAATATTCAATTATATTGTAGCTACAGTAAAACAATTGATTAAATACTTTGTGAAAAGGCTATAGAAGACCACAAGGTTGGCACAATGTCAAACAGGTGCTTTGAAACTTTTTGTTTTGAAATGTACAATGTACTTGGGCCAAACCCGTACATTTTGGTACAATAGTTTCTTTCTCTTACCCTCTTGGTTGAAGTAAACCGCTGAAAGGTTAATGAAAGCTAAGATCGAAAAGAGTAGAAAGTCACTTTGAAGTGAGAACTGCAATAAACTCGTCTCTCTTTCTTCTGAAGGGATTCCACAAAATAAAAGGATAAGGACTATCGAAAATCTATTGACCCTACGTGATAGCAAAATTTGTATTACCTATAATTTGATTTTTTTTAAATTACTCAATTTATGTTTATCAGGATTATACTGATGTAAACATGTATATGAATTTAAATTAATAATTTTATAATATGTTTTGATATTATAAATATTTTTATAACTTTAATACTATATTTTTTAAACTACACACAAACACCCAGTTTAGTCAATTTAACTTAGAAATACTGATACGTAGCAGTTATTTGTTTTGAGCAAATATAAATTGAAATTGTATTTGAAACCCAAATTGGCTTTAAATTCTAAAATATGCAACCACTACACATAACCTATTCATAATTATATAGTGACTTTATCGTGTTTAAAAAATAGGTCTACTTAAATATTTGATCCGATTAGTCAAAACTAATGCTAAACATTTGCTAGTGTAATGTGGACTTATCTTGAACTTAAATTATGTTTTAAGTATTTCTTGCAACATGATAAGAAATTGTCTATAAAAGTTTCATTAAAGTTTGGATTATGTACCAGAATATACTCATTTTAAAGGAATGTTTCATATTATATTTTAAAGTTGACGTATGATTTTTTATCTTTGGTTTGATTTTATATATATATATGTGTGTGTGTGTGCTATATGTTACTCATATAAAATAATAATCATCTTTCTGAACGTTTGAAAAGATTTGATTATTATTTAGTCTGAAATTTCTTATCAATAATTTAATTTAACACTTTGTAAATTTACTTTTTACTAAAATTTATTTTATACTTCAAAGTTTGGTAGGCGAGTACCCACTTTTAAAAAGGCAAGAGTTTCAACGTGACATAAAAGTGAAGCTTTTCCTTTCAACTCAGGTTCTTTGTAATTTACTAGGCTTTACAAGGACTGTATGAAGCAAGAAATGTGTGCGACACAAGATAACTTCCACAGGGGCGCCATTGATTTGTTGTGGTCATTGGGGGAAGCTGAATGGTGCGTGGAGTTGAACAAACGCACGTGTAAATTGATGAGGCTGAAGGGGTTGGTAAAAATAAATAAAGTAAAACTAAAGCGAAGGGTAAATAGAGGATACATGGACTTTCAAGTAAAATGTTAGACTAAAAGCAGAAAATATGGACGAGAAGCTTTGGTAAACTACGTCTTATTACCAGCGATATACAAATTTACAATAATTGGTAGGTAGGAGGAATGTATAATTCATAGAAAATGTACCCTAATTTGCGCGGAGCAAGAAGAGTGGCAAAAATCATTTTGGAAAAATCACTACCCACTCTGTAGATCTGACAAGGATATGAAATGCTTATTTGCTTTTAAAAGACAAGTCAATGCTTCTTTGGATCATAAGTTTACTATACTGAACACTCAATAATCTTCTATGTTTCGCTAGTAATGTTATGTGATTTTTAGGTTATTAAATTATTTTAGTTAATCTAATATACCAGGAGTGAATACTATTTGGCTGAACAGATGCTGCAACTGACTCTAGTTTAAGAGACTGGTGGGTTTGACAGGTTGCATGGCTAGTGCACTCGAGCATGACCTGATAAAACAGGCTCAATCCTAGTTTGATGAACAACTAAGTGTTCCTAATAGTCCGAAAGATAGTCCACATTTTATTTATTCCTCTATGTCAAAAATGCGATAAAGCTTTCCTGATTTACCATAAGATTTTTTTAAAATCTTTAGAATATTGTAATTGTTGCCTGTCAAACTCTAAAAACTAAGTGTTATGTTACCGTATCAGTATGTTTGGATCTGAATAATTAACTAAATAACCACTTTAGAAAACAACTATTTATCGGTCATCAGTAGGTTTCCATTGATACCTATTATAATTACTATGTCTATGAAACCGACAGGTTGTTGCAACTAAATATGAAATGCTTATTTGCTTTTAAAAGACAAGTCAATGCTTCTTTGGATCATAAGTTTACTATACTGAACACTCAATAATCTTCTATGTTTCGCTAGTAATGTTATGTGATTTTTAGGTTATTAAATTATTTTAGTTAATCTAATATACCAGGAGTGAATACTATTTGGCTGAACAGATGCTGCAACTGACTCTAGTTTAAGAGACTGGTGGGTTTGACAGGTTGCATGGCTAGTGCACTCGAGCATGACCTGATAAAACAGGCTCAATCCTAGTTTGATGAACAACTAAGTGTTCCTAATAGTCCGAAAGATAGTCCACATTTTATTTATTCCTCTATGTCAAAAATGCGATAAAGCTTTCCTGATTTACCATAAGATTTTTTTAAAATCTTTAGAATATTGTAATTGTTGCCTGTCAAACTCTAAAAACTAAGTGTTATGTTACCGTATCAGTATGTTTGGATCTGAATAATTAACTAAATAACCACTTTAGAAAACAACTATTTATCGGTCATCAGTAGGTTTCCATTGATACCTATTATAATTACTATGTCTATGAAACCGACAGGTTGTTGCAACTACGAGAAATTAAATTATATTTCCCAAAACGTTTTTTCCTCAAAATTAAAGAAAGAAATGCTTAGAAAACTAAATATACGACTTAACACTTATGAGTATTTTATTGTTACATACAAATGAAAGCTTATGAATTATTTTACTTATTTCTTTCTTCGGGTCCATTTTGCCTTATTCCCTCTTATGTTACACAATCTAATTTGATTTATTTCTCAATCTTGCCAAATAGCCTACTCTAAACAGTTCAATTGTATAACTATTACAGAAAATTGTTTTTAAATTAAAGATAGATATATTTTATATAATATTTTTTCATAAGATCTATTATTCTATTTTAAGACAAAACAAGTATTTTGAGATTTTTTTTAAGGACTAAATAGTTGGTATAATTTTTTTTCCTTTGAATTTAAAATTTACTTTCTATAGCATTTATCTTATATTATTTACGCTATATTTAGCCAAAAAAAATTAAAAACTATTTTCTTTTCACAAGTTTTTAATAAAAATTATTAAATTGTTTCTAAATTTTCTATAATTCATCTCCTTTGAAATTAATTTAAAATGTTGAACTCTTTATCCAAATATATTATTAAAATGAATAACATGAATTAATAAATAATAACAAATACTCATTTGATTTGAATGAATGTTTTGATAAAGAATTTAGCTGAAAATTACTTGACATATTGTTCAGGGCAAGGTCAAGCTCAAGCTCACAATATAACTAATATTATGTACTTATACAGTGAACATATTTAAACCAAAAATCTACTTTTAAAATGTAACCATCGTTATCGAAAACTTGAGTAGGCCTACTGTTTAGTATTAACCATTTATCACCAATATCGTCATCTGCTTGATTGTCAACCCTACTTAAATATTGATTGATGATCTATTAATTTAAATGTTAGTTTTATACATTGATTTTAGTTGAACTCTATGCTTACTTTCAAAACCTATGATTATTTCCAGGATTCTTCTGACAAATGGACTCAAAACTAATTTTAAAATGATCAATTTCCATAAAATATAGTAATATACATAAAACCCTGAAAGTGAGACAGCGGCAGTAATCAAAAGCCTACTACTTGTTAAACGGGATCTATCACTACGATAAAAACGGTTAAACTATTTTTGGTAGTCAAACTACGACTTAGATACAAAAGATGACGCAAAAGTTCAAGTTATCTTGGCTCTTAATTATGTAAGGACCAGATAAACACAATATTTCAGATTTATTTAGTTCTTATTATTCTGTAAAAAGGTCAGCCATATTGTTTCTGTGTAAAAAAAGTACGATCTTTAAAAAAGAAAGAAAAATCAATAAAAATATTGAGGTCACGTTATCTTAATTTGTTGTTCTCTTCCCTGTTGCTAAGTGGTTAGATTGATCAAAAACAAGTTTAAAGAAACTGTGTTTGATACTGGCTGGAGTTGGTAAATATATTTACTATTTAATTAATAGTTAATGGCTATCCCATTAGTATATATATATATATATATATAATCCATGTGGTTAGATTTAAAGTTAAACTTAAAAATGGGCAGTATAATAATGCTCCTTTGATAAGTAAATACTAAACAGAGCCTCTGAAATGGAATTGTCTAGCAGTGATAACATTTGATAAATTATATTATCCACCCAACAATTTTAACGTGTTTCTCTCAAATGAATGCATGTTTCTTACCGACAAGTGATTTGGTACTTGTATATTCTGGAGTTCTCTTTATTTTGATATGGAGGTAGCTCCCAGTTAAACTGTTGTTCTCAAATACTATCAATAAGTTACATGGTCAAACCTTGGACGTGGGTGATATCTAACTTCCCGGGCCCATTTTCAGCCATGGCCTATTTCACGTGGTATTTTTGTATACCATTTTTATAATTCATTTAATAAAAATATAATTAATTTAGTTCTATCTCACTTTATACACTCTTATGACAGAAAAATTCTTTTTTTTTACAAACACTATCTAAAATTGTTATCTGATATTGGAAAGATATTTTCTTTCAAGTTTTATCTAAACGTATTCAGTTAGTAGTTAGAAGACAAATTCAGTAGGCCTATCAATATTTTATATATAATAAACCTGAATCTTTTGCAACTTATTCCATATCAAATATAATTTAATTGAAGATCAATATTTTTTGATAACACTCATTGCTTAACTGTTAGTTGGTTTAGGTAGTTAGGCTTAAGATGTCTCCCCATCAATACAACTTACTACATCTATATATACAAATTATAAAAAAATTGTTCAAACATAAAAAAATATTGAATATTTCAAGACGGTAAGACATTATGTTAGTCTTTACAGAGAAATAAGCATTTAAATTGTTAATTTGTTCACATCAGAATCGTCATATATACAGTTTCCTTCCAATGGCAGGGTCTGTCTCGTACATAAGCCTCTCCTCCTACTTCTTTTCTCCCACCTCCTTTCCTCCTCCACGCTGGCCTAGGAATCCTCCCCTCTTCCAACCTTTTCACATGTTCATATTCTCCCTCCTCCCCCCAATATCTGCTTTTCTATCCTATTCTGCAGAAGTTCTTCCTTCACCCTCCCTCTCTCTCAACCATTCATTTCACTCCCAGCCTACTCCTCAGAAATGTCATCTCACATGTCTGTATCCTGCTTTTATTCCTTTCCTGCACTATCCAAATTTCTGAAGCATACTCCTATATTAAAACATAGTGGTATATCCCTCCTTGTTCACGTAAATACAATAAATATAATCTAAATAACAATAGTTTATTTATAATTCTTTTACATTTAAAAAAATCAAAATTTTCAAGTGTTTCTTTTAAAAAAATTATGAAATTATTTCAATTTATTTTCCCCATAAACCAAATAGTTAAATCAGAAGAAGAATAAGTTTAATTTCAGAGAACCCGGTGATAAGTTTATACAAGTATCTTAAAAAGTTTATTACGATAAGTTTGGTTTTACTTTTATATTTTATGATAATCTGAACAACTCGAAATCTTAGTAATACAAATACACTCACTTATTTACTTTATGTCATCAGGATTTTGAAAGTTAACTGCCGCACTTACGAAAGAACGTCACCTGAACCTATTGAGCTAGTTCTATTCAGTCCACCTCATTACACCCTATCTCTTTTAAGTTCATTCTAATGTTATCCTCCCATCTACGTTTAGGTCTTCCCAATGCTCTCTTCCCATTGGGTTTGCCAGTCAGTACCCTGAACATGGTTCTAAAATCTCCCGCTCACACCGCATGTCCTGCCCACCATAATCTACGAGACTTGACTATCCTAACACTGTCTTGTGGTGTGTAAAGGGTACGTAACTCATCATTATATAAACTCATCCACCCTCAGTAGCCTCATCCTTTTTTGTAACAAATATCTTCCTAAGCACCTTGTTTTCGGACACCCTAAATTTGGTTTACGTCATGTAAGATAAGTGACCACGTGTCACACCGATAGATAACAACCGGTAAAATTATTGTTCTTTATATTCTGAGTTTTTCATTCCTGGACAGTAGGTGAGATTTCAACAATTTAATTACATAGGATTCATTCATAATAAAGCTTAATTATAAAATGGATACACCCTGTAAGTGTCCCAATAAGATATTTAATTTGGTTTGCCATTGAACTATGAATATTAACAAAGGTTTTAACAAAACCAGTGTATTTTTTTATACGATTGAATAACTGGAACAAGTAAAATATATTGAAGTATTAAAGGCCTTCAAGTACTCCTAGGCCAAGTTTGGAAATATTTCCAAATGAAAAAAAATTGATTTTTGTTTCTACTCTTTTGTGTGTGTGTGTGTCACGTGGGAAAGATATCCCATTTTCATAACAAGAGCTCCGCCAATACAAGAAGTAATATCCCAAGTCAAACAGATAAGACTCCTCTATCGAAACCTATAATACTTACTTCCAAAACTTTTCGAGGGGGACTTCTGTTGAAGGAGTTGAAGAGTAAGGAAGGGGTAAATTTGGGGAGGTTCGTTCTTGATAAAAATAAAGTGGGGATGGAAGGCATAGAGGACGGCAGTAAGGATATACCGATTCCCCCATCTTGGAATATTAGAGGAAAGAACAGGCAACATTTATTGTTTATTTCCCAAATACTAAATCTTGTAAAAAATACAAAGTTAAGAAAAACTAAATATTTTTATTTATCTATTTATTCACATGACTTGTCTACAATTTAACTAATATGTAACACACTTTTCGTAATTAGGAAATTAAAAGTTATTTACCACATTTTGATTTCCTCTCATTACAGCATATCCATAAAATATATAATTTCATCAACATTAAAATAATATCTAATATAAACATGTCAAAGATTAATATTTGAACAATATCAACTGTCTCACAGAAAATAAATAGGGAAACAAATGTATAAAAATGTTAGAGATTAAAAACAAGGCAGATTTATTAGTAAATTATAGCTTGAAATAAAAAAATTCAGAAGTAGGCTTTCAGTAAATTAACCTTAAGAATATTCTTTAAATTGAAAAATGACACTTTTACATGGGAATTGAACCCGGGACCTTATACTTGGCTCACCAATAATATTACCACTCATCTATCCAGGAGTAGTCCCTTGCCCAGGGTAATTCTTTATTAATATTTTAAGGCAGAGTCTGTGATGGACGTGTGTAGATCGTCAGCTACATAATATGAACGATCAATTAATATCGTGAGATATCAGATATCACAGCCACCTTCGACACGATAAGGATTTATGCTGCCAATAGTACAATGACAAATGTACGAATGTGCATATCAAAATTGTTTGAATATTCAAGATATTATAGTAGCTAGGTACAGTACGTTCAGAGCCTCATCTAAATATCATATTCTTCTGAGTCTAAGGTGCGTTATATTTTATAGCCTGCGATAGTAATTGATCGCTCATATATAGCCAACAATTTCCACACGTCCACCAGACTGAGCCTTAAAATATGAGTGAAGAATGACCATGGGCACTGGATGATTCCTGGATAGCTGACGGTAAGATCATTGATTAACTAAGCCAAAATACTGAGTTTAAATCCTGATTCACAAGTATTCTTTTTCAATGAAAATAATATAATATTCAGATGCAGCTACAGCCGTACTTAGCAACTATATTAGCTAGGCTTTTTAATATAAACTTAAGGATTTTTTTTTAGAAAAACAAAAATATTGTCTTATTAATCACAATGAACACTATTTAAATATTATTTTAAGCATAAATGTTCACACGATTTAAAAAATATCAAATCAGCTATATATTTACTACCCTCAAATAATTAATAGTTTTTAATATTAAAAAAAAAATTCTTATGCATCATGAAAACTAATTCCATATTACCAATTTTTAAATGAACTTTAAGTGTTATTTTTGAAATATCTCAACTTTTTTTTAAATATCTCTAAAGTAAACTTCCTTTAAATTAATTTATTGTTAAAAATAAATTTATAATTTTACTAACATGTAAATTAGTACCCAAACACCCATTTTGAACCAAGTCATTAAAGCAATTTTAAAAATATTTTTACATAAAAAAATGGATAATCAGTAAACAACCCCAAAAACAAGTATTAAGATTTATTTGTAATGTCAAACCCCCCCACAACCCCCACATACAATTTCAGCAAATAGTTAAAGCCATTTTCAAAATGTTTTGAATTTTTGAAATCTCACATTAGTAAGATACGCTTCAACGCATCTTTTACCTGACAACCAAGTATATAGTGTTATTAGGGAAGTAAAACGCATCATAATTATATATATATTTAAACAATTTCCTCAATCCATTTCCAAAAAATGTGAATTTAAATAAATCACTAAATAATAGACTACCCTTAAATTAAGGGCTAGGGTCAAAATAAATAAAATAAATATGAAGTTTGAACCAAATCAATCCAATCATTTTATATCTGTGGCCAGGGACAAAAAAGTATTGTAAAATAATTTTTTTTATTCAGAGTCACATAAAACGTAAGGCATGACCATACTATTAAGATTGAGACTTTTCACGCTTACAATACTTTAAATATAGATGAGAAAGTAAAAGCTAAATTATTTGTTTATTTGATATATTTTCTACTTTTTTCAAAGTACTTTTTAATTTGATTCATATAAAATATATACAAAGCAATAACTGTATGGTTAATTTATATTTCACATGATACTTTAACATATTTTCAAAACTTTAAATATTTTAAACATTCTATTTTATTGTAGGATCTAAAATTAAGTTAATGATCAAATTGGTAACTCGCCCTGAAGTCCCTGCAAGATATTTGTTCCATCAACCTCTCGTACAGTTATGTACTGCGGTAACGCATCCTATCCACCTGCCAGGAGCATGTCAATTCATTAACACAACCAGCCAACTCTTATTCTTTGGCGGCCCCGCCCAACAAAGGCGGCTTGACGAAGTTGTTTTGAGAGGAACCTTTGCGATGTTGTCATATAATCGTTATATTGCAAAGCAGTCAACAAATCAAAACACGTTTGGTTGAAAGACCAACTAATATGGCCGTAGGACGTTTGACATACTCCCCTAGAAAAGAGACCAGTTTGTACCAATCTATACATGACGCTAAGAGAAGTCTTGGTTAGTAAATTGGCGGTAATTTGGACCAACTAAGGTAGGACGAATGGACTAATAATAAACTTTTTTTTTGTTGCAGACCTAGCTTAACATAATATAATATAGCCTAACCACCAGGTTTCCTTGATACTAAAAATACTGATGCTATACGTTTTTTACCCATTTCGGTGACCACTTGGTCTAACGCGCTATTCTCGCAGTAGACTAGACTACCGATAAAGGAGAGATTGAGGTTTGAATCTCAGTTGGGTGTACTGAGAGTTGTTTTTCCAAAATTGTCTACCCACTATCCATCCATGCAAATGCGGGTCCACTTTTTTGAAATATAGCCTGCATTATTCCTAAAACCATTGGCGTAAATAGTACATAAGCGTATAACCCAAACGAGTAATAAAACAAGGTACTAAAAAAATTGTTTCGCCCTATTTATGTCTGTGTGTCATCCACACGTCCTTTCCCCTCCCCCCCTTATAGTTTTTGAACTTTTGAAGGAATTTTCAATTATTAAAAAAAACTATTTCTCCATATATATGGAGAAATATATATATATATATATATATATACAGAGAAAACTATAAATATATATATACATTATATTATATAATAGTTAACAAGGTATTCAAACAAAACAATCAAAATATAATATTCATATAGCCACTTTTATTAGTTATTTTTTTAAATCGATTTGTAAGAATCTATTTAAAGAAGAAAGAGGCTTCACATATAGTCGATATTTGGACGTGACTCGATTTGACTTGTTATTCGATTGTTTTGAGATTGATTGGCTAACTAATAATTTGTCAATGAATTTAAATAAAAAATCTATTTAACATCGTTCTTCCAAGAAGTCATCTGTAAAAGGATGGTGAGGTAGGGTGAAGGGAAGATGAAATCAAGACCATGAATCACTCCCCCTCTCCCCCCCAAAAAATAGATCTCTCAGATAACATCACGGCCATATCCGACCTTAGTGATAGCGTGTTACACTCGACTGGCGGTTTACCGTTCTCGTCATGTAACGAACATACCTCATGCAACTGAAGTCGTCACATGTAGAGGGGAAGAGGAAGGGGTTACTGATTTCCCGGGGTAGTCTAGAATTGGGTCTGCTCGCTTGGAAGTATCGAAGTCCGATTCCTTACAGATGTTTTAATCGATGTTTTGGTTGTGTTACTTTACGCCCTTCAAACGGAAAAAGGCGCTGGTTTATTCCTGTCATAGTTTCTAAATCACGAAGAGATTGAGATATGTAATCCCGAGCTGGATGTATTGATATGATTTTTCCAAAAACTTAATCCTAATCTCTATTTACGCTAATGCAAGCAAACTACTTTAGAATTCTATTTTACTCAGCCTTACCAATTTATCATGAATATATATTAAAAAAGTTCGGATGAATTATAAGGCGTGGAGAAATCACACACGAATATTCACGTGTGACAAATTAATATCACTGATCAACATTTATGCAACTTGCTCAAAAATGTCTCTACCTCAACCCTTGGTGGGATACTATCAAGTTAAGGGGGCCAACTCGCTAAACGAGAAATGGTGTTGCAAACTTCAGCTCTAACGCACTATTTAACTATACAATGCATTTTTTCAAAATATCGTTTACTCCAAAATAAAGTCCAATGATACCAACAGGGCTCTTTTTTCTTAGCAACTCTGAGTTTTATAAATATAAATTAAATAAATATAATACAATATTTCAATAGCTCATTTTCAACGACTTTTTAGGTATATTTGCGGAGCTATTAGATTAGGCTCAATGAAAAAGGGCTCTCCATCTTTAAACTTTTTCTAACAAATACAGTAGTCTTTGGATAGGTTCACAACATTAAATTTTAAGATATTTTATAACTATCAGTGATGTTTCCTCCTTAACTTTCAGGTAAGAAACTTCGTATTTTGCTTTCCCCTATATAATCGACTTAATATTTAACTGTCCTAAGAGTGATTGATACTTTTTCACTTTATCAAGATTATCCTGGTAAAAATAAGGCTCACTCAGTCCTAGGTAAAAATCAGGGTCTCTTTAATTAAATTTTCAAAATATTTATAAATTCAAAAAACTGAAAAAAAGTATTTTGCTTGATATGCTTATTATCATTGTGTGAAATAATTATTTAGTGTTATAAACATCGCAAATAGTTTTCATTGAAATAATGAGTTTTTTTGCCAATATTTTATGTTACTAATATAATTTACGGTAATGGTGACGGTTTTAAAATGTAGAGCATGAATACAAATACTTAACAAAAAAGTGGTATTGTAAAATAGGATATTAATCTAAATTCTAAATCTAAATAACCAAAAATATAAAATGTGAATAATTTTTAATTAGTAGACGTATAAATATAATCTTGAAATTAAAATTAGTAAGCTTATATTTGTGTGTGTATTGCGAAGGATGGTGTTGTAGAGTGTTAGTTTGGTTTGTCTTGTGCTGATATTGTTTGACTAAACTTTTATTCTTTTAGTGATAATTTTAAAATAACTTTAAAAAGTGAACTTTCAGAGTTCTCTTAGAAATACAAACTTAAGACTATAAGAAAAGTTTAGTTAGAATTAACACAAAAATATTGCTATGAAATATTAATTTTTATATTTAAATTAAATATTATTCAAAAATATGATTTTATTAGATGTTTCTAAGAGTAATAATGGAAAGTGAAGTTTCTTCTTTTCGAAGATAAAAATATTTCTACTGAACTGGAAACAAAAATTTGACGGAAGTTTCATATTGTAGGCGTAAACTGTCATGAAAAAAACATTAATACAATGAAGATATCAAACTGTCAAATATGCCACCGCTATGTCTACCCGGCAGAAGAAAAAAAAGTATTCGTCCAGAAATAAACCCTCCTACTTTCTTGTAACAATGCGCTTGTCTGCGTTTGGTGAAAGTATCGGCTTCTTAGGGAAGGGGTTGGGGGAGGGGTGTGGAAGAGAAAATGTTTCTCGGACAAGCTACTGGTTCGAGTTATTTTTTCTTCGTCTCTATTCACCAAACCAGGCGAATGAAACTGACAGTTTAAGATGTTGCATGGGTTTGAAATGAAACAAAACAATCCACTAAAGAGGAAGTACTTTCATTTTTATATCAAACCATTTTAACTATTTTGCCTTAATTTCAAAAGATTTATTGATGCTTTAATATAAGAATAATATTATATGAAGATGTCATAAATAAAAGTTGTGCTTTCTATAATGTATTGTTTTACTAAGCTAGCAACATGCATTAGTATCTAATTACAAGGCCAAATTGTATATAGTTGTAAGTATATGTATATACACCGAGGACGGGGAGATTGGGGTTCGAATCTTGGTCGGGTGAACTGGTTTTTTTTTCTAAATGGTTTTCTACTCTCCCTCCACGCAAATGCGGGTTCACTTCCTCTTAGGTTCAACCTTCCCAATTCCTAATCCATTAGTGTAATTAGTACTTAAGCGTATAACCCGAACGGGTAGTAAGACGCGGATGCTAAAATTAAATTAAATTAAATTATATGTATATACAACATGTGTGTATGTACGTTATTATTCAAATAGGTGGGTTTCATGTGTTCTTCTAGGATTCTCATTGAAAGAAAATTGGTACAAATACAATGTATATATTTTATACACGTATATGTACAAATATAATATTTATATTTACATATGTATAAAATTTCAACAGTTTATACATATGTATCTATCTGTAGATATATTTAAACCGATTTTACTTCAATGAGAATTGTAGAAGTTTCTTAAACCTGAGCTCCAATTAATTGAATAATAGCTTTAAAGAAATGGTTTAAGTTAATAAAAATTACAGTTTAATCTTGTTATAATATTTCGAACAACGAAAATCAAGTGTTCTATCGAGATTAAAAATTACAAAGACTTAAGCAGTAGTATAAACCACCATGATAGTTTTTGTTTTCCATTTGAAATATTGTGTGCATAGAAATTTATCAACCAAATTATTCCCTCTCTTTCCTTATTGAAGGCAATTCGTAAAAAGTTATTCCAATAAATTCGAGTAAGTAGTAAAGAAATTTATTTTAAAAATATATGTGATAATATATATTGATTTTGAACTCTTTTTGAACGTTTGGTATTGTTTTGATGTATACCCCTTTAATCATTTTTAAATAAAAGCATATTTACATAGATTAAAAAGAAGATTTGAAATTTATGAAGACAAGTATATATATATATATAGGCCTACATATATATACACATACACTATATTTTAAGAATTAAGGAGATAGTAAAACCAACTTCGTGCAATGTTGGGACTAATACAATGCAATAATCAATTCATATGTTATGTTATACCCATTTCCAACCATGATTAGTTAATATTGCTGTTTTCTTCTCCGTATCAATCCCCTTTATTATAGTTTACAATCTCATTCCGACAAACGACCTCGTATATCAACATCTTCCTGCTAAACGGGAATGGGACTTCCCCATGATTACAGTCTCTCACCACAACGCAACATGTATCGAGCAGGTGAAGGACAACGATCAACAAATTAAGTGCAACGAGCGCTGCACGTATATTACGGGGAACCGACCATTTGCCAAACTGTTGGTCCTATAACGATGCTAGCGATAGGCTTGTCGCTAGCACTAGCCAATGATTGGTGTCCCATCGCCCCGGCGCCATTAATATGGATAGTGACGGTGCATTAGCCTCCGATGGTTACTGTTGCTGATTAGGTGTTGGCATGGTGTTTGTTTGGTCGGTGTTTCACCGGTCATTATTTGGAGCTATGAGCCACCGAGGTGGGACGGGGTCATCAAGATTGGGGTATTGAAACTAACGTGTCTGCTCGGGATTGAAATGTCGGAACGTTCATAATTATTTAATAGGTATGTTCGGTAGAACGATCTATTTGGGACAGGTAAATATTCTATGCATGGTTAACCTTGGTGGTCTTGAAGTAAAGTGCTCGCCTGAGTACTATATGTTCATGGGTTCAAACACAGCCGGGATCGGAAGATTGTTCTAGAGGGATAAGAATACATAACACAACTTCCTTGCAAGGGGAAGCAAAGCCGTTTTTTCCATGAACATTGTGGCATGTGAAAAAAAACCCTGGAAGGTACGTGAAAATAACTTTACCGTCAAAATTGGTAGGTTCTTTCGATCTCGCTCATAGAAATATAACTAGTCCGTTCAGAAAGTGAACTTCAATACCTCAAATAAATAAAATAAATACTGCACGGGGATTTGGGGACTTGTATATACATGCACACATATGTATATACATTATATATATATATTTAATATATATACATATATATATATTTAATATATATACATATATATTTAATATATATACATATATATATTTAATATATATACATATATATATTTAATATATATACATATATATTTGTGTGTTAGAGAATGGACTTAAGTCTAGGACCCTAGGAACTAGGATGGTTTACGAAAATACACTGCTTTTTTTGTTACTGAAATTCAATTATTAAAAAATAAATATTTAATAAATGCATATTTTGCTACCACCTTCAGCTTATAATGATTTGTATTTCAGACACGAACTTTTAAAGTTTATTTTTTTTAGAAATTATTATTACATTATATTTATCTAAATTAATTCAAGTTTTGCTATATTATTATTTGCATTAGACTCTCTTCAGTGGCCGCTGTGTTCGCAATCTATCAAATTAAAAAGTTAAGATGGGTGAGTGTGCTGTTTACACGTTACCTGTTATATTTGATTGGAATTTAATGATAAATAACTGAAACCTATCATGATAAGTCTAATAAAATACAAATGACGATAGAAAAGTCTTCTAAACATTTAAACTATAAAATAGTTAATTTATATTAATGTAAATATTCATTTATCATGCATACGTTAATACATTTTAATTTTAATTAAAATAAATACACAATATTATAAATATGAAAAGAGAATTAGGCCAAGCTAAAATAAACGGAAACAATTATTATTTTTTGGTTGAAATAAACACCTACCATATATTTAAGGTGTGAGTGTAGGGAGAGCGAGAAAATGTTAGAATCTGTAGAGTTTCATATCAAAACTTTTTTGGTCAAAATAAGTTAAAAATTGCTTCAATAGAAACATAGAGCTTAAATTTCTTTACATGGTGATATTAACAGTCCTTAAATATCTGTAAAGTGTGTCCTGTACTTTAATGACGATTTTTTCTCTTCATTTAAAGTTTCTTATATAATACTGCTATTCTCATACAAATATTCAAGAACATTTGATATCATTATGTGGATAAAATTAAACGCTTTGTTTTATTAGAGTAAGGTTTTACCTATATTGGCCAAAAAAAGTTTTGCTATAAGAACTGTGAAGATACTTACGTTCTCTAGAATCCAACCTTAACCAACCAGAATTATAAGGATGAATTGTCTTTTACACCTAAATGTATTCTCTTATTAGTATTATTTTAAATATTCATCCAACTAACAAACTTGTAACTATTACATATCACTAACGTGGAGTCACACATAAGCTATATGGTTTAAAATGTAGTGCTGTGAAGTATTGTTCTTTACAATATATCTCACAAATTCTCTCATATATAAGAGTAGTATCGTTTATTTAAAGGGATATCGAAAGATTTATCCCCTTAAAATTCCGTATGAAATTTAAACATGTAAATAAATGCCGAAATGAGTGTAAGTTTTTTAAAAATCTATTTTGAGGAGGAAAAATGGTAATTACGGGGTGGGGGGGGGAGTGGTTGTCTCATCAAGAATCGTTCACAGACTTCCCCCAAGTCAAGCTGTCTGGATAAATAGTACTCTAATGAGTGCTGCCGAAAAGCGAAAAGAGAAACTTCTGACTTACGTTACTGCTTCTAGATAAAGAAAAAAAAAAGAACTAAAAAGTTTTTTAAAGGTTCTTTTTACACTTGGCTGTATAGAAATAGTCTTAGAGAGGTAGGCTATTTAGTGATGACTCTTTTGCAGCCAAGAGGCAGGGTATAACTATTAGTTTGTTTATTTAATGTCATGTCTTGTGTGTGTGAAAATGTATTTAGATTACATTTTGTTCCATGGTAAATTTCCTCAAGCTAAATATGACATTGAGGGGTAACTCTATATTAAAAAAATTTACCTTATTATTTAAGATTTATAAAAACTCAATCAAACTCAAGTTCATATTCTCTAGAAGTTTTATTTAAATTCAGCTATTTAAAACAAAAAACAAAACTATCTTTAGTGTAATGATTCAAATAGAAAAAACATATTTCCTTTCTATTAATTTAAATAAAAATACTCATTTGACTAGAGGTTAAGAAATCCAAAAGAAGAATTCCTAAATTGAAATTTTCTAGTAGAAAAATGAATTATTTTCAAATTAAATATATATATAATTACATACACTTTCCCTCCTAAACCTTCCTATTATATATATCTGCAACTTTAGGAGGGAAGGTCTGACTCATCTCAACAAATAAAAGTAGAGGAGAAATTTAATATAGTTGAAGAGGTCACTTTCTCCATGCTCAAAGTTAATTGGCTTGAAAAAGGAAACTGAGAAGATTGTAAGAGGACACGGGTGGAAGGAGAGAAAAAGAGCAAGAATTAAAAAAATAAAGCAATGAATATAATAATAAATTAGAGCTAGATTGAAGAAGTGGTTCTCTGCCCATATTTCTCATATAGGAAAAAAAAAATATCACTTCACAATAATGCAATGAAATACGTGCAAGCTAAGCTGAGAATTGATGCAATTTAATAACTCTGAATATTATCGATAGAAGAGCTCCTATACAAAGTAATATTAACCAACTAAAACAGTGATCAGCATAAAACAACCATGATGGTTTAATAATAACATATACATAATACCATAATTCCATAAAAAAGAAAACTCAACAGAATAAATTAGTTCATCTTATGTTCAATATATTATATGATAAGGTTTTATAGTTAATTAGATAGGCAAAGTATCTAGTTCACTGTTTAATGATTTTATTAACTAAAAATATAACATTAAAAATATACAAATAATAGGTATTACGTTGAATAAACTTAAAAATATCAAAACAAATAAAACCATTTAGATATTTTTAATAAAGAGAAATAAGAAAGAAAATATTAATTATTATTAACTTTAAACTATTTTCACATTTAACGTTATAATTAAGAAATGTTACTAAGAAAAAGTAGCATTCAAGACCAAGATGAGACCGATTCATTATTAAATTTAGCAAAAAAAAAAAAAAGGATAGCAGTAGCTATTAATCTGAATTATATTCGTTATCTGAGTGTTAATTAAATAATCTCGATACTTTCCCTTCTCCTCTACATGTAAGTAGTATTAATAATGAGACCCTAAAAGTTCAATTCTCCCATTTTATTCCTAATAAAACTAAACACTACAAGTGAATCCATGATCATCGCTAGAGTGAGAATAGTAAATCTTTAAAAAGAGGAAAGTCAATCACAGGTACGCTCAGTGGAGATTACTCTATGATGCTAAGCGATGTCTTTCATTTCCTCGTCTCTGCACAGCAACCATTCAAATTCCTCTATCGCCCATTCTCTACCTGACTCGTACGAACTTTTCAAGCAAGGAGGAAGCAACTGGAAGATAAGATGCTCAGGATGGAAAATTCCATATGGGATATTTGAGTACTGAGATTTCCCCGGAGCTTATGAGCGAAGAAAGTGATGGGAAATACCTTCTTTATAAAAATGGAAATAAAATAAATTACATGTATTCAAACGTTTCTTTTTTTTTATATATATAAAATATTCTCACGAAACATTATTAGTATTTGAAATATTCCGTTTTATTTAATGCATTTTAGTGTTTTCTAACTTGATTTGTTATTATTTCCAATTGTCAATAAATGAACCTAGATTCATCGAAATTAACCCCAAAAAATATGCTTGTGTACCACATAAATTCCCACGGTCATATAAATATGGCTTTACCTTGATGGCAGTGCTGAGTAGAAACAGCTGATAGCTAATATGTTTTATTTTAGGGCGTAAAAATATAACTCTTGGACTATAGTTTTTAAAGATACAATTTCAAACTATGTTTATGCTAGACTAAATCAAAATTATTTTTTTATAAAATTTAAATATAAAAGTAAAATGAAAACTACACACTGGAATTGATCACGGGACCCTTCACTTAATAACTCAGTGTATACGTCTGTGACGAATGTTAATTTCAAACTTCACAACAACATAAGTTAACAATATTATTTATACTCTTTTTATTAATGTATGCTTTGAATGAAAGGGCTATAAACGACTTTTTTTAAGAAGTAGGCGTGAAAAGAGTAATGTAGTGTAGTTATTCAGTGAACCCGATTGAGATTTAAACCTTGACTTTCAATTTAATGGTCCCCAGTGCATTGAGAGTCTACCACCTTGGACATGGAACCAATGTTCCAAGTTACTGACTATTATCTACTTAATATTATGTATTCTGATGGAATATGATGTTGAGGGGGAGTTTTAATGGGGAAAATAAATTTGTAATCATCGGGAGAGAATTTTAAAAAATCCTGGAGGAAGGAAGGTATCCAGCCCTAGTATCTAGTGCACCCAGTTGATTATCGAAACCTGGGTGTCTGGGTAGGCATCTCAAGAACACAGTCGCACATCTAAATCCCCCAGCTTTCATTATAGTATATCCTAAAACGTGCATGGACGAACGCATTTATCGAAAACATATGGATGTAAAGAAATGACCAAACTAAAAATTAATGGTACGGCGCACCGCACAGACTTTCTCTCTCTTTCTATAAACTCGTAAGATTTCTGAACGGAATAATGTACATCACCACTCCACATAAGAGCATGCATAAAATAATATACAATGATACAGAATCAATGAGAAAAGAGGCGCATCTTTGTCCACCTAAGAGCATTTCAAACAGTTTAATGTCTTCCACAAGGGTCAACACTTCGTATTGAAATTTCGATTTCTGGTTAAAGTTTTAACATTTTATAAGGTGTTGCAGATCTTCAAGTCATCGCATTGATATTTAATTATTCATTTATACATTTTTACCAATAAAAAATGTAAATATTGACTATTGAGTCTAAAATGGAGATAGAACATTGCTATGCAAACATTTCTCCTAAGAGCTTTAAGGAAAAATACCATACTTTTTTAGATACTTATATTTAATTACTCTATGGCATTGGAGAATTATTGCGTTAAGACTTAAGTAGTATATGTTTACAACTAAAGCTCACAAAATTGTATTAATATATTTGCAAATATCTCAGAAACTGCTGCTTTTATAAAAATATATGTCAAATAAAAGTTTTTTATTTCTAATAGTCCTACAATTTTGCAATGATAAGTTGTTTAGTTTCTCCAATAGTTGTGGAGATACGGAAATTAACGCTTCTGTAATGTACCCTAAAAATCATTTTCATAGGAAAATGAAAATAGCCAGTTTATTTATAATCTTAATCAACGCCTAGATACGAATTTTAATCAAAATCGTTTGAGCAGATTTTGAGAAAACCAAATTTTTCTCTTTTCGCCCTTCAGTAAACTACCCTTAATTTTAAGTTTTTATAGACACACAGACAGACGGCATTGCAAAGACTATTTTTTAGGGTTCGGGGGGTCATGAGACGTCGACATCCATCAACATTTCAGGTTAGTTTTTTTTTACGGTCGCAATACTTAAACTTTAATGTCCAAAAAGTTAAAAAAATTCATATAATTGCGTATAGATTGAAAGTTATTGATTTTATAAAAATATGTTTCGGATAAAATATCTGTATTATAAATATATATACATATTTGTAATGCTAAGTAATTTCATATCTCAAATAGTTTCGGAGCTATTATAAAAAATGTTAATTGACGCATCAGACCGGAGCCCTTAAAGCCATTTTGCCGAAATATTGAGGGTAGCCATTTTGTTTGGAATATTTATTAATGTTTATAAATGAAATTTAATCAAAATCGTTAGAGCCGATTTTGAGAAAATCGACTTTTTCTCTTTTTGCCCTTCAGTAAACTACCCTTAATTTTAAGTTTTAATAGACACACAGACAGACGGCATTGCAAAGACTATTTTTTAGGGTTCGGGGGGTCATGAGACGTCGACATCCATCAACATTTCAGGTTAGTTTTTTTTACGATCGCAATACTTAAGCTTTAATGTCCAAAAAGCTAAAAATATATATATAATTGCGTATAGATTGAAAATTATTGATTTTATAAAAATATGTTTCGAATAAAATATTTGTATTATAAATATATATTCATATTTGTAATGCTAAGTAATTTCATATCTCAAATAGTTGCGGAGCTATTATAAAAAATGTTAATTCTAAGCCATTTAATCGATTTTTAATCAATTAAATAATAAAAGCAGGTGAACATATTAAATAACATCACAGTATCCATCAAAATCTCGTTTTTATTTTTGATGATTTCAATACTTCCTATTTCTTCTAAAGTTCACGAGGAGGTAGAAATTTAAATTATTTGGATCAATTTTAATGGGAGTTGATATGTGGAAGTTGTCGTGGCCACCCCTAGTATTTTTGGGAAAGGAATAGGGCGTGTGTGGGGTTAAGGGGGGGATTGGGAGGTAATAGGGGTGGTAGCGTTTCCGTGGCATTAGATCCACCCATCGTGTGTCATTCCTCAAGGCCGCCGTTTAGATGTGGGGGCACGTACGGTGTCGCGTCGAGTCGCCCCACGTCGTATGATGCAAGCGTCTTTGGACGGGACATTCATTCTTTTCCATCCTTCCCATTCCCATTTCGTTTTTTTTTTACCTTCTTTTTGGTTGTCATTTTGAGAGTACTACAAAATGTATATTTCTTTAAAATAAATGAGTGACAGTTTACTGAATAGCTTTTTGTTTTTCCTTTCAACTAAAAATTTGTATTCATTTGAGTTTCTTCAATCATAATTTGATATTTAAAACGGTTTTATAGCTTATCCTTATTTCAATACCATTAATAATTATTTAAGCATATATTTTATTTGTCTCTCTTAGAGAGTTTATATTTACCTTGATAACGGATTAAACAAAGTAATTAAGTCTAGTAAAAAGTTATTCCACCAACACTATCCGATACTATTTTGCTAAATTAAATATTAAACTGATAACCAAAAATTAACCTAAAATGACCAATTTATAATAACATTATACAGCCAACCTTATAAAGATAAGTTTTACTTTCTGAGTGACATGACTTGGAAAAAACATTTGTTAACTAGAAATAAAGAGTCTTTAGCGGATTAATATAAGAGATATGGACAAGTAATGTTGTTTGGAGAAAGAACACTCACATTGTAGTGTAGAAAGGATTGTAAAACTTTGATAATAAAATCACAATTAAAAAAACACCCTTAGTACACCCGAATTAGAAAAAAAAAACGACCATGTATTTAGATAATAATTATGTTATAGCTAAACAATTTTGTTTATGCAATAACACGTTAAAATTATATTTATATTTCGTTTAGTCTGGAAGTTAGTAAGCTTACGTTGCATGGTTCAACTTATCACTTATTAAATAGAGCAATAGAGCAAATTTGTCAAGGTAGGACTGTTACCTTTCAGAGTAAAGGTAATTATATATATGACAATTCCCTTGAGATAAATCCCTAATTGTTACAAATGTTAACAAGAAACCAACTAACAATGCTTACAAATTACATAAGTGATTCAAAAATACGTATGACGTAGCTAGGGTGAATAGGAGTTGGCTGCCTCGCCAATAAAATAGAAGTAGTGTGACAAAAGGAGTTGATGTCGCATAAAGCTGGCTTTACCAGCCCCATTAACAATGAGCTGTACAGCCGCCCGACAACAATCCGGATCAATTGGCTAATCAGGGACGTTTGTTTCGAAAGTAGGTTGTATGAGATATACCATATACCATATGGTTTAAGGGGGCCGTATCGTGTGGGTCAGTTTATAGAGATTTTCAATATATAATAATAATAATAATAATAATATAACATCATAATGATTTACTTTATTTTTGTTTCGTATTGAGAGGAGAAATAACAAAAGAAAAAACAATTTTTTCTCTATAACCATATTGGTGGTCTTTTGGTCTTCGGCATACATAATAGGACTTATGATTCTGATTTATGCAGTACTAATTTGACAACATTGATAATTTTTGAGTGAAATTTTTTTATTTTGTATTTCTGTAAACAAATTCTTACAGAGTGGTCTTAAAATTCTTAGTGCTGGTGTCACAAACAATAAACAATTAATTGAACAGAGATCAGATGTAAATGATTGAATTCTAATTAGTGTCTCAAACCTCATATTCAATTTCACAATCAACAATAATTATTATTAGGAGTGGATTGTCCAAATTTATGGTCAAGCTAACCAGCCAATTTTATCAGTCAACTGTTTGATTCTTTAATCAGCTTTTTGATGGGAGACATAACCTCTAAGTTTTAATAACGAATATAGTTTCAGCATCCTTATTCAAGTAATTAGTAAAACTAATGTATGGGTCTTATAAATTGTTTTAATGTGACTTATTTTTAAAGATAATAGTGCCAATTATGAGGTTTTCAGATGAATTTTTCAACAATACAATGAAGTTAAAGGCTATTTGAGAATCAAGGCAGCTCAAGTAACTTTGATCATAGAGAAATGAAATTTAAGATGAGGCTTGGACTGATTACATTTTATTGTGTATCTGTATTAATATCACTAAGAAATTGTTGTCAAGTTTTTTCCTAAGGAACTTGCCCGAAATCTCAATTTAGTGAAACTAACAAATTAATATTAGGTAGACTTGAGAAATAAATCTCAATCATCACAGCCAAACTTATATATTTATGTCATTTAATAATCATATTTTCCAAATACAATGTTTTTACAGTGTTGCCAGGTTGGTTTAATTTTAGTTTGATTAAATCTGTGGTCAGGTGATCGGAAATTTTGATCCCTTATTAATTTTGTTGCAACCTAAATCAAGCTGTTTGACAATTCATTGATTGAAGAATCAATATGATGTCTGTACAACCAGCCCTACTCTACTGTTTTCTAATGATAGCTACAAAAATTATCCCTAAGGTACTCAGATTTGCTCGAATTGATTATCTATGTAACGCTTTCGTTATCAGTGGAATGAGATGGGCTCATAAATACACGGTAGAAATATTTTGTAAAACTAAGGAATAACTTGTTTTGGGGACTGACTTGACAGTGAAATGGAAACTACTAAACTCTTAGTGAGCATTTATTTTTCAAATTGTTTTGTAACATTTTATTGGTAGTGTTCTGCGTCCTATCACAATTTTTTATACCAGTGACTTAAACGATCTAAGCTTGAAAATGTTTAATGATGGGTAGATGTAGGGAGGGAAAAAACAGCAAATTGTGGATACATAGCTCCCGAAAATAGGTTGTTAGGAGTAAAACAAATTAAGACGTGTCTTTATAAATTATTAGAGCCTGTCACCTAATTAAACTAATGAAATCCCTCTTGATCGGTTTTCCCTACACATTGACATATTTTTTTGAGCATGTATCCTACTACACGTTCGGTCTAGTCGTGAAATATTTGCGATAATGAGATAGAAATTGGGGAAGATATAGTTTAGAGGATATTTCCCACTTATTTGCGTGGAGGGAGTGTATAAATACTTTCAAGAAAAATATCCTTCATGAAACTTGCCTGAAATTTAAATCCTGACATCCCCATCACTGAAAAAGCAGAACACAAGAGTTTGAAACCTTAGCCCGCATGTCCACCGAGATGGTGTGGGCTCTTAACATGTTGACCCTGGAAGCAGCACAAACTATTCTAAGGCGATTTATTACGTGCAAGATGGTAAGTATCGCCTTAAACGTGTCGGATCTATAAGCGGCGATGCGGGTAAGAGAAGGGGATGGATGGGGGTGGAGGCATGTTCCGGTGAGGCTTTGTTTGATACACAAGGAGATTACGCCGAGCCTCTCTAAGCAGAGAAGCAGGGCCAATTATATTGTGTGTTGGTGCCAGGGAGGATAGATGGATGGTCGTCAAACTGACGTCTCTTCTGCTTTTCGTACGTCACGGGCTGGTGACCAAGGGATAGTAGGGGGATGGGGTAGGGTAAGAGGGGCTGTCCCACCAGAGCACTGCATCAAACGGCCACCAGCTTTGTTCGGAAACACACACTCCCCCATCCGCAGTTATCCTTCCTATTATATTTAGAAACGGGAGAGAGGGGCGCGTAATTCTATCGCTCGAGGAAGTGCATCTGTCAAATGGGATGTTGCTGGACAATGACTTAATATTATTAGATGGCGAAACTTTTGCTATAAAAATAGTTAGTCAAAAACAGAAAATTAATACCGTAAATTAGTTTTCCAAGGGTCCTACCTATAATGTGGCATTATGAATCGATTCACAATCAGATCAAGCGGTTATGTAGGCTAGAGCTTGGGATATCTTCTCCATTTAATTATTTTTTTTCATTAAGGGTTCAAGAAAACCACTTGTTTTTCTTAGAAAAATATAGTAACTTGTTTTAATTAGGTTAGGCTGGGTAAATAAATGTTGGGGCAGTTTGGGGTGGTATAAATAATAATTTAAATATGGTAAAGGCTAAGTCGGTTAATGTATACAAGCTCCAAATCTAGTTTAAAGCTTTTTAAAATTTATAATCTGTCACTCGTACCAGTGAGTACACAGTCAAAGTTGTCAGTCTTGTCTAATATTTTCATAGGGATGTAAACCGGCCCCGTGGTGTAGTGGTCAGTGTACCTGGCTACACGCCTAGGGGCCCCGGGTTCGATTCCCGGCTGGTACCTTGGGTATTTTTTCCTCAAGGGGAATAAGCCCATTGGTCACCAGAGTTTGATTAATTAGATTTAAGTTAGATTAAGACTCATACCGGCTCCACACCTTCATAATAACTACCATCACATCATCTCATTACGGGTACTACGTGTAGAAAACCTCCTATTATGTACTCTGGACAACGTTCTGTGCCACCAGAGCGACTTATAGTCTACACATAAGGAGACCTAACCTGAATGTCACAGTACCGCCCGGTCATTTATGTGCCATACGATTTTTAAAAAAAATGGCGATGTAAAGTTTGAAGTTCCGTTAAGCTAAGTTTATTTTAAGCATTCTTTAATCATGTTCACCCTATAATTCTACCTCACTCTTACCTACCCCATTAGACGGATCGGCCGGATAAGGAGTCAGACGTGGAGCACGATGATAAAAATCTCAAAAGAATAACAAACGTTAGTCTACTTATATCTAGTAAAAGTGAATTCAAGAAGAACATAATAAAAAAACCTAGCCTGTCTCTCCCAGGAATCAAGTTTATGGGTGTCCCCAACCTATAAAAATATGAATGACGTCACGTTGTTTTTATTTACCAGTTTCTGTGGCTCACTATTTTTTATGTACTTCTTTTTTTACCATATAATGTAGGCCAGAATATTTTTGCCTTCCTTGAGACCTAACATAAATGTTAGTGGAGGAATTTTTAAGGGGGGCCTTAACTTATATTTGGGACTGTAGTTCCAAGAAAAGGGTTATCACCTATCATTAACGAAGTCATACTTTGAAACTAGCCAAATAAACCTATACAAAATTACTAGCTATAGGTATGTATAGTGGTATTTATTGTGATAAATTTATCAAAATAGCTAGTAATGGAGGAAAAAAAGAAGCAATAGTAGATTGAAGAAACTTTAGGTGATCTTTGATAAAATTATAAGTCGATCTGAGTCTATAAAGGTGGCCGACTCCTGCCTTAAACCATTCCTTATGTGGGTGCCTAGGGTAACAAACCACCTTACAGCCCCAAGACCTCAAAATGTTAGCACGAGCTTTTGGCGGCTGTAGGAGCGGACGTGTAGCTTGTGCTTGGCCAGGCAAAAATAAGAGCTCCCGAGATTTCGTACAGATCGTTGGGTTTTGCGGCTTCTTATTTCCTCGTCTTTTTTATTTAGAGAGTAAAAATAGAGAGAGAGAAAGTCCCTTCACAAGAATCAACGGAGAAGAAAAAATAAATATGAGGGAATAAAAACAAGACAAAATCTACAAAGAGTTAAAAAATGTTTTTAACGCTCGGCTAGTAATTTGAAATTGTGATATTTCATAACTTTCTCTTTCGCGATACAGTTTGGTGCAACCGTAAAAATTAGCTCTTGAACTATTTCATTGCAACATTAAGGCGGACACACATTGATTATTATATTTACTGTCTATAAAGTATGCTAGCGGTTTATTTTATCTTAACTTAATCTTAGCCGGGTCAAGGAAAATAACACATTAAGCACTAATAATTTACCACACATTAAATATGTTCAAACCAGATTTCTAGGTGATACATTTTTTATTCTTAGTGGAGCCCCACAAATAATTTTTATGCCAATGCATTTAAAGTGTAATTATAGAGGCCAAATCTCCCTGATCATAATTTAAATGTGTGAAAATATAATTCCTTCTACGATTTTACGATATTTTTTACAAAATAACTTAGTGTCGATACTAATATTTAAACCTTTGTTTGGAGTGTGCTGAGTTATGGATGCGAAACCTGGACCTTGGGGAAACAGGAAAAAACAATATATAAATCCGCATCACTGTGGTTTTGGAGAAGGATAACAATAAGGAATTGGACAGACAGGAAAGAGCAATGAAGCAAATTCTAAAAGAAATAAAGGAGAAACGGAAATTACTGAAGATAATAGTAAAGAATAAAACAAAGATCCTGGGCACATATTGAGACATGACAACTTTATCCAAAACCTTTTTGAAGGCAATATGTTAGGGGGGGAGGGGGTAATTGACGTCAAGGATGTCAAGAACCCAATCAATGAGGTGGCATGCATTTCATATGCTGACATGAAGAGTATTGCAGAGGACCGAGAGATATGGCGGTATGGACAAGGTCTGGACTTGAGGAAATGATGATGACATGCAATACTATATGTCTCTGGGAGGTGTATACTCTATATTATAATATTTTATGTATGTACTATTTTATATTTCCTTAAAACAAATTATATAAAAAAAAGAAATATAGGTATTTTAGACCTAATGCTATTTTTTTATCTTAATTATTCCCTGATTTTCTTACGAACAAACATTTGAAGCATCTTTTAGAAAATAAAAAACTTTTTTTTTTGTTAAACACTGTCCACAATTTATTATGTTATCAGTGTTATTTCATACTATATGATATAATAATTATATTGCGTCTAACCCGGAAGAGTATTAAAACTCAACATTTCTAGTTAATTACCGAGGCTACGAACTAAAATAACTCCGCAAAAAATTATACAGGTTTATTAAAACAATGACTTAATGAAGTTACGCTAGAGTATATGATCTTGACTTGAGAATCGGAGTTTTTAAACTATAATTGTTTGAGTTGAGAGTTTCAATTTTTTTTAAAATTTGTTCTATTTTATCTTAAAAATATATTGCCATACTATTTATATTACATATTTGTACCAAGAAATCTGATTGTTCAAGCTGATTTACAACTCCAAAAAGCATACGTTTAAAACAGTTCCCTTTCGATTGGAGGAATGAAATATCAACCATCTCAACCACAATTTGACTAATTCTAAATGTGTTGTTTCAAACTCTTGACTAAAGAGGATAACATTTTTATCAATATGATAACGCTTAACGTCATGTCTATCAACGAGTGATTAAAAGAGGTGGGGATTAGAAAGGTTGTTTATTCTCACTCAATTTTCTTCATAACACAGTTGTACTCATGTATTTTAACAATGTCATAAATTATAGGGTACTGTTGAACTAGAATGATTATTTCTTCATCCAAAAAGCTTTTTTGTAACCAAGAAATCTTTTATCAACCAAGCAAAAATTGTCAAAAAATAGGAAATGATCATCAACAGATGTAAGCTGAGCACGAGTGTAGATTATGATAGTCCAGTCCTAAGAACGCATGCGCATAACTTCGGTATCCTTCAAAGTATTCCCTCCTGGAAAAAAAACTATTCGTTCCGTTCCAATCTGACGTTGACGTTTCCTATACGATTTGAGACAGTGTGCGGAGGTAGGGGGGTCCTCCATTAAATTGCAGGTAGTCACAAATTTCCGATGTGTTCCGTTCCGATCCGATCCAGTGTGCAGCAAGCTTTTAGACCATTCAAACACCATAGTTGGTTCCTTAACATCCTATCGCAAGTCGTCAATAATATGTCAAGTATATTAAAATACAATAGTGAAAATATCAAAATAATCCAATCAGTATTTGAATTAAATCAGTCGGAAAGCTTTCAAACCAGTGACCGGTGTACCTACCACACCAAAGTCCTGTTGGTCCGACAAAAACCTCTTATCAGTCGTCCAACCCTCGTTCGTATTGATAAAATAACATAACCACCCCTATTGCCTTCACCCGCAATATTCCTCCCAGCCAGTATACCCCCACATCTGTTTCGAGAGTCATGGCAAGGGAGGGCACCCCAACCAAATGTAATATATTGCGTAATGAGGAACCCTGTAACGTGTCCGCGTCACATAAATATTGCGCAAGTGTAATTGAGGTTGGGAGGGTTGCCGGGATCCAATCGTTCCTCCTCGTGACAGAATGGATGGCAAGTTCTGCGCAAATCTTTTTGATGTTATTGTTGAGAAATGCTTTTCGTTAACATCCTGGTACCTGCAAGTTTTTGAAAATTATTCTCAATACTTTATTCTCCTTCTTAGATAGTTAACACAAATTTTACAAGGCTAATTTTAGTGAAATGGGTTTCTATGAGAAATTTATGTCAAATATTTAAGTCTACACTTTTTAAGTCAGTGTTTATCCACACTTATACAAGGATTTTACTTATTGTATTGCACATTTAACCGGGAGGGACTTTGACATTCAGGTTCAGTCACATCATGTGTAGACTATTGTCCTCTCTGTTGTCACAGAACGTTGTCCAGGGTACTCCACAGGAGGGTGCCCACACGTCGTACCCGCAATGAGATGATGTGATGATAGTTATTATGAAGGTGTGGAGCCGAAATAGGTCTTAACATAACTTAAGCCTAGTTAACCAAACCCTGGTGACTGTTGGGACTATTCACTGAAAAGTAAAAATGCCAATGGCACAAGCCGGGAATCGAACCCGGGAACTTTGGGTTCGTAGACAGGTGCAATTACCACTACACCACTACATCCTTTGATAAATCCCATATATTAACGGTGACCATACGTCCTGTCTTTATTTCAGTACTGTTTTTTGAGCGGATGTACTTTTGTACTACAGAACCGGCTGCAATACATATATAGGTACTGGTTTTTAAACAAGTACCTCTAAAAGTTCTTCTTTTTGAAGTTATAGAAAAAAATATTATGAATTAAGCAGCGCTAGTGCAAGAAACTTCAGCCTTGAGTTTTTTTAACGTTAAAAATTAAAATGTATATCTGTGCGTTTACAAACAGATATTTTATTGGAAAAAATATTATATTCATTCCCTGAAATTAACGTTAACACTTATATTCTTATAGGTATTATTAGGTATTTTAGGTATTGAAATTATGTAGCTCAGTGTTATCTTAATTTATCAATTAAAAGCGAGTTTTAATCAATTATTTTATGTTTCAACAGCTATTCTTTTCTCTCTACCTCTATTATATTTTTTTCTTTATATATTCTATTCCCTTTTACATTTTTTTGTAACATAATATATGGCATGTTAGATGTATTTTTATGTTTTGTTTTTTCTAAAAATAAAAATGAGTTCATGGCTACTGGTATGTCAGTGTTCATATCTCGACCAGGCGTAATGAGATGATTTTTATTAAATAGTTTCTCATTACCTCTCCACAAATATGTGGGTACACTATTCTACCTTTTTAATCCTAATCTTATGTGTGTTAATGTGAATATTCCAGATGGTGGGTTAGACGTGGAGCACGAAACACAAATACTCAAAGCCACATCCGAATCTAAAAGCCATTTTTAGGAGCCTATCTCTAAAATAAAATAACATCACAGAACGATAAAAACAAATCGTCTTCCCATGATTCGTTCCTCCCATGTTTATGCGTTGAACACAAACGGAATGCGTCAATACAGTCCCGATCAGACAGAAATAGGGGTGATGGGGGTGAGTTTTTGTGGGAAGCATGGGGGATGAAGGGGTAGGGGGATCCGACGTTCCGTGACCACACACATCCACGAATATTATCGGGAAAAGATGAAGTCTGTATTCATGAAGCGTATCGCACTATCGTGATATTAAGAGTAATGCTAGGATGGAATCAACCCCCTATCCAACTCATCCCCCTTTTTTGAGTTATCTCCCTCCCCCCTTTTCACCCTACTCACACAAAATATATCCGTATTGTGGTTATATGGAACTGTTTTATTTTTGAGTGGGTCTCAAGCAATGTGGAGGAAAAACGGGTTGGGAAACCGTTCCGTTCCATTCCATTCTACCATATATATGTAGGGTCTTTTTTACACAACCTCTACGTTTCATTTTAAAATCGATGTGTTTTTATTTGATTGAGTTTCATTGTGAGATAGAAATAATGTTTCTTTTTATCTAATTTTATTAAAATCGTAAATTCTCACTACATTTTTTTTACTTTTTTCTTGCTTCACGTCTTACAATAATTACATGATTTGTTTAAAGTGTGTGTGGAATGATTGTGTTTATTTATTTTTATTTTTTCTCTCTCTCTCTCCCCTTTATTTAGTTCTAATAAATTTACAATTATTTATGTGGCGATATATTTTTGTATTATTATTATTATTATTATTATTATTATTATTATTTCTACAGGTATTATAAATTAATTTTTATTTCATAAGTATTAAATGTAGATTCTTTTTTTACTAAGGGACTAAGTGTAATAAAAGACTCTGGCCTTAACTTCACGCAAATAAAGACGTTATTATTATTATTATTATTATTATTATTATTATTATTATTATTATTATTATTATTATTATTATTATTATTATTATTAAGTCAGTTGGCTCTTGCCATGAGTGGACGTGTTTATTCTAAGCTCTGAAAGTGACCCCATTCTGTGTGCTGAGTGTTGTGTTCTCTATGAGTTTGCCTATACTTAGGCCTGCCAAGTTGATATTTAATTCAATATGCCAGACAGTGAGGACAATAATGTACAAAATGCTCCCGTGATTTTTTTTTAGCCGACAAAGGTTTATTTGGTGTTCTGACCCTTGTAAAGCAAGGTTTCATCTGGACTGTCTCAAAACTAATGAGGTGGAATATGAGTTGTTTTTCTTAGTGAAAAGTGGGATATCCAGTTTCGAGTGTGAAATTTGTACCAAAAAGGCCATATCTTCGATTGGGGATAATACCCTCAGTTCTGCACCTGCTCTTCAAGAGGGGCCGCAGAAGCCGCCTCAAGTAAAGAAGTCTTTTGAGGAGCTATTCAAAGCTCCATCATCTGATCGAGAATCAGTTACAATACAGCTACTAAATTCCCTGATAAGCATGTTTTACGATCTGTCACCTTGGGTGAAGGATTTCAGCAACAATGATGCTGTTTTGAAATCTCAAATTTCGGAGCTTTTAATTTTAAGTCCCTGGTATGTTTAGTTTCCGTCGAAACTTAATTCTCTATGCCTTCACACTTTACTGCTCAAGTTGATTCTACCCCAACTACTTCTCACTTATCAAATTCACAAGAATCTCCTACATTAACTGTTAGCCAAGCTTTACTTTTTAATAAAACAAGCTCTGATAATGACTCCAAGATTGTTACGCAATCACCAGCTGGATTGCAGTCTACGTCGGCAAGTATGGATGATGGATTTACAGTAGTGACCTGTCGAAAAAAAATAAGTTGGCTAATTCCAATCTCCGTGAGGATCTGCCTGCTCAGCGTTCACGTGCACGCAATTTGCTGACTGGTAACAGGACAACCACTGACCTACAAACAATCAACAAAGTCGTTTAGAAGAAATCTCTATTCGTCACCCGTTTTTCTTCTGAAGTTTCTTCTCTGGACATTAAGTCTTATTTAACGAAATAACTTAATCTTAAATATTTCGTTTGTTCAAAATTGAAAACAAAATTTAGTTCATATTCCTCCTTCCATATTTCTGTTGAAGGAAATGATTTTACCCTGATAAACAATGATGACATTTGGCCTTCCGGCTGTCTCATTGCACCCTTATAAGACGGGAGGTTGCTGCCAGAGCAGACAATCAGTGAGGAGTCCCCCTGTCTGTCTGCCCCTGCAAAAACCACTGCTACTTCTGACCATGACTCACAAGAGGGTACATCTGTAACCCCACTAGTGAACGTTGTTGGAGGTACGGAGGATACCACCCAATCCAATTCCTAGTGAATACTAGTGGTATTTTATTATATTATCAAAATGTTCGCGGTCCTCGAACTAAAACCAAGGAATTATTTACGAATTTTTGTTTGAATGAGTTTTTTATTAATTTTTTGGTTGAAACTTGGCTCTATAGTGATTATGTTAATGATATTTACTTTCCTCCTAGCTACAATGTTTATAGGTATGATAGGATACATGATGAAGCTACTGTCTTAAGGGTTGGTGGCGTTCTTATTTCTATTAGTGACTCTATTTCTTGTGTGGTCAGAAAAACTGATCTAGAGAATAACATGGAATGTGTCTGGATTGAAATCCCAACCTTTGACAACCCAAAACTCTTAATTGGGAACATATATCCTGCTACCCAAGCAGCAAATGAAATTTTTAGTAATTACTTTATTTTTCTTGAAGGTGCGTTGGCCAACTACCCTTTTCGTATATTACACTTGGGTGATTTCAACTGCCCCAAAATAGACGGTAAATATCATCATGCCCAAAATATATTTCATTTCTACATTAAATTAAAAGCCACTCAGATTCTTGCATCGACTAAGTAAATAGGATTATAGCAATTTAACAAAACTTATAATAATGACGCTAACTTTCTAGACCTTATTTTTGCTAATTTTCACCACCCTTTGGTAACTCATAACTTTCAACGACTCGCAAATATTGACTTAGCACATCCACCCTTATTGATTACACTAGATGTACCCATTGCAACTAAACATAATGCTACTACCACCATATATATTGATTATGCACATGGTGATTACTTCAATCTTTACAATGACCTTGCCAATGCTAATTGGTCTTGTGTTTATTCATCTAATGATGTTAACTTGGCCACAGATAATTTCCCAAATATAGTCCAAAGGAAAATAAAAATGCATATTTCTCAAATTACTATTAAAAATTTATTCAAATATCTGATTTGGTTTTCTCCAACACTTAAATATTATGTGTTTGAAAAAAAAATCAAACAAACCAATAATAGGGATTTCTATTCACGTTTTTCACACTTTCGTAAATTAGTTAAAACAACTTTGACTATAGATAGAGCCGTTTGGATGAACTCAATAGAAAATAGTATCAAAAGAAAACCCAAGGATTTTTGGAAATTCGTTAGAAATAATCGTGTGAATAAAGTATCACCGTCAAACTTAGAAATTAATTGCAAGATTATAGCGGATCCTTTATTAATTGCAAATGAATTTGGGACCTACTTTCATTCCGTTTATAATTCCGCCTTACCTGTCTTACCCTACCCCGTTATTGAAACTAGCGCGCCATTGTGTCCATGCCACATTACACCCTTGGATGTTGCTAATGCTATACAAAAAATGAAATTTTCTAGATGTGCTGGGACAGATGGAATTCCAAGTTTTATAGTTAAAGGCTGTGCCAGAATTTTCAGCCCTTTGTTAGCCTATATCTTTAACATTAGCCTGTCAAATGAAACTTTTTCTCTTACATGGAAACAATCTGATGTCATATGTACTTTTAAAAAAGGGGCAAAAACAAATGTTTGTAGTTATAGACCAATTTTTCATTTAAACACCTTCTCTAAAGTATTGGAGAAAATCATACTCGAACATACTTTACACCACCTTAAAAATAAACTTTCAGATAATCAACATGGCTTTATAAAGTATAAATCTGTCACTAATTTAGTAGAATTTCTTGGGCATGTTGTCCCTCAAGTCTCTGCCCAAGGTCAGGTTGATGCTATTTATTTTGACCAAGAGTAATGCATTTGACTTATGTCAGCATAGTATTATTTTCTCTAAACTTAGTAATTTTAGCCTTTATCACTCTTATGTAAATTGGTTCAGCAGTTATTTTTATGAAATATCATTCACTATAGACCCTGTGGTATGCCACAGGGTTCTAATTTAGGTCCTCTTCTCATTAATGTGTTTAATGATGACATTAGTAAATATGTGAACTCATCTAGTTATTTACTCTTTGCTAATGATATAAAATTATTTAAAAAACAAGTCAATTGCAGATTGTATGGATTTACAAAATATATAAATGGTATTCTACAATGGTTTTTTGAAAATGGAATGTCTATTAATAGGTCTAAGACTAAATCTATATCTTTTACTAGGAGAACTAGTCCTTTCTTTCTTACCTATAAATTTGGCAATGATAACATAATTCGAACCCTTTATATCAATGATCCTTGTGTTCTCCTGGATAACAAACTTTACTTCCACTAGCATGTTGATCATGTAATTTCCCAATCATTGATATTACTTGGACTTATTAAATTTATTACTTCATCATTTAAGAAAGTTGACTGTTTTTTATGTCTGTACTACGCCCTGGTTAGATCTAAGTTAGAATATGCAAGTGTTGCTTGGAATTACATTACCTTAACTGACTCTCTCAGCTTGGAAAACGTTCAGAGAAAATTTGTCGCTATGTGCTATGATAAATTATTTACTAACCGGATTTATTATGATTATGACAGAATTTGAAAGCTCTTAGAGCTCCAAACTCTCTTCTCACGTGGACTTTATTGTGATGCCCTTTTTGTTTTTAATATTTTCAATAGCAAAATTTCTTGCAAATTTGCCCTTGATCATGTAGGTGTTCATATCTCTTCTCGGGCTTCTCGTAATCCAAAATTATTTTTTCTCAATAGCTCTTATAAGGTAAGCCCTATAGGTCGTTGTATCCATAGCACCAATTAAATTTCTATCATAAATAAAAAGCTAAACTCAGAAAGTTATTAAAGGAAATCCCATATCAATAATTTATCATGTAGAGGTGTTGCCTATAATATTTAAAATTACAATATTCTGATTTTTTTTTGCATATTTTTACTGCTTTTAAAATATATACGCTTATCACTCTTTAGTTATTTGTTATTATTGCTACTTTTTATTATTATCATTATTATTTTACTATTTATTCGTAACTATTCATCAGTATATATAATTATTAGGTATTATTGTTTATCTTATTTTCTCGTACTTGAGTACTTTTCAGTGCTGGCCTGTTAAAGGTCTTACGACTGTTAGCCAGCACTATAATAAAGGAAATTGAAATTGAAACTATTATTATTATTAATATTAAAGGAAATCAATAAATTCTACACTAAAGAGGTAGCGATAAATAAGGAAATGTTTGGTGTTAATGTGACAAAATTACCACATCACACATGGTCAAGTTTCTTGCCCTATTCTCATCACTAGAAAACCAGTATATACGAGTCTGACGTCTAGCCCGCGTGCCCACCAATGTGGGTAATTGTTTATTAAACGCACGGTGAAAATATAAAACGTCAGAGTTGTAGGTTTCATTGGTTGGAAACTCGTCGCTATCGTGTAGAAAGTATTTAATTGAGATTTCATTTACCTATAAAATGACACTTAATTAAAAAAAAAAAAATAGCTTTGAGTTTAAACAAATAAATAACCCAAAAATGTGTAGAAAAACTTGTAATGAATGCACACGACTAAACCAAACACGCACTTTACAAAATATGAGAACCATAAAATATATATGAAATGAAAAGCTTTTAACAAAATAACTCTTAGATTCTGATAAATATGAACAATAATTTAAAAATACCCTCTTCAGAAGTCATAGCTATCCCATTTGTCACCATCCTTTCCAGTTTATTTACATTGTATCACCAACCATGCAAGTAAAGAGTGTATAAAGTTAATTTGAAGATGTACCTAGAAGTTATTTGGAGTACTACTTCACAGTTTTTGAAAATTAAACTATATTTACATACTATTTGGAGTAGTTTTCTCCAAGACACTTTTGAATGCTCCTGGGAGCTCCTTGGAGTAGTCCTCCTTTAGAATATTAAACAAAATATGATTCCTCTAGAAGCTATTTGAGTAATTAAATTTTTTATATATATTTTTTTGAAATATCTAAAAGCAGTGGCGGCTCGTGAATAAACCTTAAGGGAGGGTGCTCTCTTAAAAATTGTTAAATTGGGTATACAACAGCTTTCCTTAATTCAACCTTATACTATCCTATATTTAGCTGACTAACTACACTATAAAAAGTATAAAAACGATAAAGTTAATTAAAGTAAATAAAAACTATATATAAAAGTATAACAACTCACTTGGTTTGAAATCAAAGATTGTCCATCATGAAATCCACACACACACACACACACAAGTAAAAAAAAACTATAAATAGGTTACTAGCACTATCTTCAAGATCATACACACAATATACTTTAAGAATTAGTGTATCAGTAAATTTATCGTTTGAAAGAAAAATCTAATCTTCGGTTTTTGTCTGGCATCTCGCGAAACATTGACTATTCTATAGACAACATGGTCAAAGCATTTAATCTGTCCTCACTCATGGTGTTTATTAAGTAGGATATGATTAATGGCCTTCCATTAATTTAATTTCAAATTTTTCTTCTAATGAAAAAGACCAAATTAAGTTTTTTTAATATCGGAAACTTTCATTATTCACTAAAGTAATCGAAAACGAGTCACTATTACACACTAAAAAATCAAGGATTGTCCTTATCTATTAGCCAGCCAGCCGACACCTTAGCTCAGCCCCAAAAATTTGGTAATGTCAAGAAAAGTGACGTCAGGTTGTCATGGGAACCACTCTGACTCATGCAGAGTTCGGGGGCGCTTCTGAATAAGCCCAGTCAGCACAGCGCTTGTTAACATACAAGCGCTTTATGTCACGCGCTGACGTGATTATGGTTTTGATAATTTCTTCAATAAAATGGGGATAAAGAAATAACGATTTTTTTTAAATTGATTTATGTTTTTCACTATTTAATGAAATAATATGAGAAAATTTTGGTATGAATTTCAAAATATGTTTTGCTTCTTCTTTTGCTTTATTTTGCAGGGAGGGTGGCAACCCAGAGCCCTCCTTCACGAGCCGCCCCTGTCTAGAAGCTATTTATTTAAAGTTGTCCTCTCGTAGATAATTTTAAAATTTAGACGAATCTTAAAGATATTTAGGGTAATTCTCAACTAAATTTATTCCTAAAATTAGATGCCATTTAAAGATATTTGAAGTGGTCTTCTCCAGCAAATTTTGAAAAAAGATTTCATCTAGAATTCATTGAGAGTTTTGTTTAAGGCAATCCTTCAGCTTTATATTCGATGATATCAGAAAATTTGAAATAGATCTGGGAGGGGGGAGCAAATTTATTCCAGGAAGGGAAATTATTTCCAGGGGGCGATGCTACCCTCTTACGGTACCGCTCCCACTGGCTTGATATGATCTGCTCTTGAATATCTTTCTTTCTTCTTTTTATTCTTAATAGGCCCTTGGTCTGTTCCGTTCCAGGGGCTCTAAAAGCTCTCCTTCCATCTTCGCCTCGGGCTTCCAGGTCTTCTCTTCCCTGGAGGTCTTTCGTCTCTTGCGATTTTGAAAAATCTCTCTTCTTGCATCCTGTCAATAGGATGATGGGGATATTGGTGTTCGAATCTTGGTCGGGTGCACTGAGAGTATTTTTCTTAGAGTTCTCTCCACCCTCCCTCCACACAAATAAGAGTATTCCATCCGTAGCACATTATTGTAATTAATTCATGTGCGTAGAATCCGAATAGTTAGTGAGACGTGATGACAAAATAAAAAATATAAAATCCAACGAGTAGAATTCTTGTATCTAAAACTACAAACAAACTTCCCAATTCGATTGCATGTGTATTGGTCACCCTAATGAACAGCTAACCCAATGCTGGGGGGGACTTCTATAGTGAGGAAATCACTTTTGGCGATGGAAACCCTTAATTTGATGAGTGTGTGTGCAGCGTGCGGGTTTGCGGTAAGTTGGGTGAGTGAAGGGGAGATCTGGTAAGGGGGGTAAGGGTATATAAGTCTCCTGGTTAGTCCCAGTGACTTAGTCAACGATAGCAAATATAACTAATATAAATGCTTAAACCATTTTCACTACAGCCATTCAGGTCAGCACATAGCCCACTTTTGATATAGTTATTTGTAGAGTATAACCCTTGTTATTCTGAGAGTTAGAACATAAATTCAGGATAAGAACCGTCTAAGTTTGTTTGTCAGATAACTACTACTTAGTCGGTTTTTGATATCACCTCAGCAATTACCGAAAGGTTGAGAAAGGCAAGGGTGGAATAAGCTTTTCCCTTGAGATTTTTATTGTCCACTGGTCTCAGTGACCGGGTGTATATAGAAAGGGTGGATTGGGGGAGGAGGGGTAAGATATGTGTTGCGTGAAAGACTTCTTGCATGGGCGTGAGCGATGCGTGAATCGTGGCGTGACAAAGCCAGCCAGGAGGGTGTAATAGAGGGGGTAAAGAGAGGGGGGCCTCGATAAGAGTCAGTATTTCAAGGGATGGAAGGAAAAAAAAAGGGGGGGAGACTCTAATATCTCCCACCAGCCAAGCCTTTTAGTAAAAGCGACGTTTTCTACCCCTCACCGGTCAAATAAGCCCCTCTCACCCTCTCAGTCGGCACTTAATACCCCCAAGGTTACAGAGGTACCACACCATCCCTTTACTGGACAGTGACGGACGCTCGGCTGCGTCCCCATTAATTTGTCCTTAATCTTTTCTCCCCTCGGCGTTATATATTCATGGGCCTACTACTCCCCGCAGATGGTAACTGTCACATTGTACCGGGTTTGATCGAGGTCTGAGTTTAGTCTCGACTGGGCGCATTGAAATGTTGTTTCCAAAATATATAGCGTCATTCCGAGTGAATCACGACACATTTGATCGGAGATACTTTTAAATGTAATTTAAGATGGTATTTGCGGAGAATATTGCAAGGATGCGAAGAAAAATAAAATAGAATAAATGGCAGGGTGCACGGCTTTCTCGCTCGTATTCCTAAAAATGAAGATATTTACCAAAAAATTGTAAAGTATATGAAACAAAATAGTAAAGATTATTGCGGAAACACAATGAAAAAAAAAAGATAAACACATTCCACCTAATACCATACTTGAAATAATATATACTGTCACAGAAACATATTGAGAAAATAGGAATATCTCTGTCCACCAAATCACATTTCTCGGACCTCTATCTAAAAAAGATTTATATTATATATATATATATATATTTATTTATATATTTACTTTTAGTTAGAAAGCTATTGATTTAAAAAAAAATTATATTTCGACTAAAAGTTTTCTAGTTGAAATATTCGTACAATTTTGAATCGACAATTTTTTTCATATCACAAAATGTTATGGAGATATGATTGATAAACAAAAACATCAGTAGGTAGGTGACGTTTTGAGATTTAATTTTCCTGCCCCTGCATCAGTGTCAAATGCTCTAACGCATAACTCTCGTGTTAGAATGGTTTACAGATTACAGGGATATTATTGGAGTTATAAGTCCGGCCGGGTGTATGTACTGAGGATACTATTTCCTAAATGGTTTTACCCTCTTCCTCCACACAAATGTGCATACAATTATTTTAAAATTATACCTTACTCATCCCTATTACATTAGCATAATTAATGTTGTGTAACTCTCTTTGGTGTCCGCATGGTCTAATACACTACTCTCACAGTAGCAGACTGAAAATTACGGGGGAGATCGAGGTTCGAATCTAGGCCAGGTATAATGAGGGGGATTTTTCCAAAATGGTATTTCACTCTCTATACGCAAATGCAGATATAATTCCTCTTTTTATAACCTTCACAATTCCTAAAATCATTTGCGTAATTAGTACATAATTTTTTAACCCGAATGGGTAGTAAGACGAGGTATATGTGTTTAACCTGAACGGGTACTAAGAAACAATAATTCCTAGTTCTTACGATACAACATGATGTCACCATTCACGATAAATTAGTTACGGCTCCATTGCTATAACCTCTTCGACCTGGTTTGGAATGAATGCGTGATTGGTAGAGGACTCACGAGGGCTTGGGGCAGAGAGGGTGTGTCGAGAATAGTGGCAAAGTCAGAGGGGAAATCGCCACTGAGTGTCACATAATTTACCCCGTCAGACAACAAACCAAGGACTTAGATTATTTTCGACAGTTCAGGGACATCTCAAACAGTTTGTTAATAAGATATGAGATTAGCTACCGATGTTATTAAGTTGGGGTTCATTATGATTCAGGGAAGTCAAGCGCCCTTTCTAAACGCAGTGATCGATTGTTCAATTATTTGATGTCCCTCAGCGCTTGGTTATTAATTATTAGTAAGATTCTCATATTCTACTTCAAAATGGAGATTTATTTAATGTAGAGAGGGTTGGCGATACTTCTGGGAGTGTGTGTCGATAATACTCAAATGAACTATTTCATGAGCCCATAGGAATTTGGAGTGGTAAACTAACATAGGTTTTCATCCTCATTATTAATTATCAATATAATATATTCAAATTATTATAGTGTGTGCTTGAAATTTTTTTTTCACAAAGATATAAAACGAAAAAAGTGGAAAATTTTGGGATAGCCTATTTTAGAAAAGTTTCTGAAAAATAGTAACTGTCACCATATAATTAAAAATATTTAAAAAATATATCATGCTATTTTTGATATGTAATTCCACAGAAGAACAAATTGATGAATATGTAACAATATTATGAGACTAATGATAATTGTTCAAGAAATTAAAAACATAATTGTATTTTATAATTTTATGGAAATAATAGAGTCGAGGGAACAAATAATAGACAGCAATTAATATCGTGTGTCAAGAAAATCCTCTCAAGAGACATAAGATTGCCATCAGTGGATATGGTTTAGTTGGTTTATCTTCAGATACAAAAGACCGTAATAGAGCCATACCATCCAAGCAGTTGACGGCTGTTGTTAAGATGGTGTCAACTTCTGTGGATATAGGGTGTCATGTGAAGAGCTAAACGTTCCCTCAAGCGATTAATATTAGTTTTTTAGATCCTAGCTGCTACTTTTTCATTCGATTAGCTCTTCTTTGGTCCTCATGAGGCTGTGTTGACGGGGACGTGGCAGTTGGCCTAAAAGGCATTTGGCCTAAAGGCGTTTGGCCTAAAGTCGTTTAGCCTAAAGGCGTTTGGCCTAAAGGCGTTTGG
>CABFWB010002200.1:0-94565 GCA_902151455.1 Timema bartmani
CATGCGAAAGAATTGGTAAAAATTACCTGAAGTCATACCCCAACGGTAAAATATCTCTCCCAAATGGGAAATGATTATTCATTATAGCCTATTCTGCAACAAATTATTGATTGCATCTATTGAATGGACCTGGGGTCATAATTCACTCATCCCATATTAGCAGTTTGGTCTCTGATGACGGTTTCATAATTCAGTGTCCTCCTAAAACCAGTTTTATTTTTACGCGTTTATCATCAAATACATGCTGCTGCAAACTCTTTCTTTCTTGTTCATGTCAAACATATCTTGGATGGTTTCCGGAAGGTGATGCGACTGCTTCCTATCGTTAAAGTCTGCCCACTTTCTGCCATATTGGATCAGCCTGTTTTGTGCATCTTGGAGAGCCAAATTTTCATGATCAACACATCAAGGAGTATGATTATCGCGTTTCGTGGCAAAGTCCTCTGTGAAGATATCAAAGACATTTTCTCACAGCTTCTTAGACTTGGAAAGTGAACAAAATACAGAAGTGACGGCAAGAAGCTGCCTGAGAGGATACATAGCGTTAAAAAAACTAAGTTATTATTAGCACCGCGTCTTACTACCCGTTCGGGCTATACGCACTTACGCGAATGTGTAGGGTGATTGTGAGATGAAATGTAGGGCCTACAGTTTAAGGTGGAATCCGAACCACGGTGGAGGCCTGGCATTCCACACATTCACAAGTTGTGATTAATACACGTCTTGCTAGAGGTGAAAGAAGAGGTTGGAAAATAGATAAATATGTGCCGGGACCTAGGATTGAATCCCGGACCACCAGGCCAGAAGTTTGACACCTTACCCCTAGACCACCAGGTCACCAACAAAAAAAACTAAAGCATATTCTTATTGTCAAAGTATCCTACGACACTCTTTAATTTTCAAGATGCCTTAAAATTGGAGTAGTCATTGATTTGTCTAAATATATAATTATGTGTGTAAACGTAAGCTTAATTTTTTAGCACCATGTCTTACTACGCGTTCAGTTTGTATGCCTAAGCTTAAATTTAGTAAGAACGTTAAAAGTTATCCGTGTAGTTTTTATTTGCTGTAGAAACAATTCTTTCACTTACTAATATAAATAGTAAACAAAAAAAACACTATTATATTAGCATATTATAATTTGAAATTTCTCTATGGATTTGAGATTCTACCAGAGTAAGAACCAAAATTGCCTTTATCCAGAGCCCCGTTTATGTACAGTAAGACACGATGATTTAAAAAAAACGTGTTAATGCATCTGGTATATTTCATATTTCGCTGGCTATTTCATGATAGTTTTCATCGTTATTTCAGCACAAGTGTTCTAATGAATTAAGTACAAAAAATTTTACATTAATTCATAAGTAACGATTTTGTTAAACATAATAATCAGTGTATATATGTTATATATGTTACAGTCCAAACTCAGAGGCAGGACAAACTATATTGAACTAGGCCAAATTGATATATTCTAAGGGCCTCAGGATGTGCTAGTTTAGCTTAGTTTAGATTAGTCCATCCTGACATGTTGGCCTAACTCATAGAATAAAATAGTATAGCCTACAATTTTACCAGGCCAAAACCAGGTTTAGGTTAGGTTAGGTTAGCTAACAACATTTGCACATGAAATGTGGGCGATGAAACATATCCAAAGTTATTTTATCGTTTGGGTTAAGAAGGATGAAAACTAGTATTTCATAAAACATCTAATCATATCGGGTTATCCTGCAAGCTGCTGGAGTTATCTATTCGGCCTAGACCAATCTAGTTTGTTCTGGAATCGGTTTTTACTTAACATATATAGTTTTAATAATAATACAAAATATATATATAGCCCTCCTGACGACGTTCTTGCGGCTCATCGTAAACCTCTAGTAGTTTGTTCTATTGTCGTAGATGGCGTAACGTACTACAAGATAAAATGTATCGTCAAACGGGATGAGTAGAGACAGAAGAAAACATAGTGAGTATTTTTGTTTACAAAGTGTAAACTGGAACAGGAGTGAAAAAAAGTTGGTGTTTTTAATAAACAAGCCTGCAATAAAGGGGAACAAAGGTTTTTACTCGTTAAAAGTGTCAAGACACGTACGCTACGGTCATTAACTAGAGGCACACCTTCAGCTCTTGTCGAGGCGTTCTGGTATACAGTGTTACCACTGGTGACAGTTTAAAACGAGGAAAAAGAGTTTTTTTTAAAACATGAGACACTCAACACATACAAAAGTTAGAATGTAATCTGGACTCACACTAAGTCAATCTCAAAGGGCTAAGCGTTTCCACAAACGATACTGTGTCGTGTAAGAAAGTTTTTACTGCGCATGCGTGGTATTTCACAACGTTAAAATTGAGACAGTGCGGAAAAAGGGCAGTCTGTTACTGCTGTGGTGTATACTTATATTTGATAAGTACCCCTCGTCCATCTAGTGGTAACTACCTTACCTTGCATTATTCCACTATGGTGTAGGGCCATATTATAATCCTTCAAAGTAAGACCACTGCCTTTCAGGGTAATGGAGTGAAACATGGGTGACAGCCATTGAACACAATGCAGTCATTTCCTCAAACTCTGGACGTCACTTTGTGTGCAGGGTAGGGAGTAGTCCTAAAACAATTTTCTACCCCCTATCTAGTAATTACTATTTATTTATCAATTATTAGTCATCGTACAAAAAAAAATCCCTTGAAAAATCAGCTGTAGGCATTTGGTTAATTAACCCCCCTCCCCCCCAAAAAAAAACAACAAACCCAACAACTCTAAAGGACGTTTGGCGCAGTATTAGTAAGTAGAGGGGAGGTGTTTTGTATCAACTGGGATAGGAAGTATGGACTAAAGATAAACAAAATTGTTCCTTTCATTTATGCAGACATAGCCTAACATAATATAGCTTAGCCTGTTCTAACCTATCATAACAATCAGGTAATAAATACCCTTTCAGTTTCGCAAACCTCATCAAACCTAACTTAACGTAACTATCAGGTGATTTAACAGACAGGCTGTGGAAACTCGATTCAGATGTAAACAAACACACAAGGTTGGACTAACAGGTGTTTACACAACTGGGCAAAACGTCATTATATTAACTTGGTCCAAATGATCCGTGTATTTCAACTAGGATAATTCCAGATTGCGCCAAGTATCCTAAGCGCGAAAAATCGCCAATGTAAAATTTCTTGCTAATTCAAATCGCAGTGCTTTCTCCCCCCAAAAATGGTAAAAGATTTGTGATTTTTATGCAAATATAAAGCTCGAAACCATTATTAGAAATTCTAGTCACTTTTTTTAATGACATCGGGGAAACATGTTATAAAGCGTTTATACATTCACATGACTTATATGTATATTTATTTTACTGTCACGCTCATCGGTGGCTGCATCGTCAAAAGCGTCACTCTCGTTTAAGACTGGAGTGAAAGTGATGGGGAGATCGGTTCGAGTCCCAATCAAACCTTTAAAATTCTCAGACTGACAAATAATTACAATTATTTACTATGCTTCTGTTTAAATGAATCCCACTCTGTTCGTTTTTATATAATTTTATAAAAAGACAATTAATAATGTTTTAAACATTCAAAAAATCAATATATGTTAGAAAATTTGGAGGAGGGTTGGAGTAGGTACGTTGTGGTAAGGGTATTTGGTAGCAACACACTCTAAAAGGTCACACCTTACTAAAGTTTCCAAGTCATATGCACGTTCTTATAACGATGTTTCACGTGAAATGTCGCAGTTCTGACACATAATAAAATCAATTATTGACAGGGTTTCAACAAATAATATTAAGAAAATAATTGAGGATTTTTAGTTGTTTTAAAGATTCAGTACTGTCATACACATAAAAATTACCACAGTGAGAGCATAAGTAACTTCAAGTAGGTTAATGCCAGAAGACTAGGTGAGTTCATATCCCTCTACTGGCTGATTATTATTTAGGAAGTTTGCTATAGTAGATATTAATTATGGTTTTACTTAATATTGCGCTATATTTTTAAATTTAACCTTGTAGCATATCAATATTCTACATTTTCCGATCCTTGGGCTCAACAAACTCTGGATTGGGCTCTCTCTTTCTCTCTCTCTTTCTTGATCCATTGAGGTAGAACGTCCTTTCCTCGTACAGGGAAGTACCAAGCTTTTCTAGGGGAAGAACCCACTGTATTTACTGTCGTATTCCTAGGTACTACGGTGGTCCGGGTGCTCCTATCTTATTCCATCCAAGAGGATTTCTTCTGCTGGCACGCCCCCACCATTCACACCACTGGGTGTAGCTCCAAACCAACTGTCTTGTGATCACCAAACCGATATGTCTTATGAGTCTCCAGTATGGGTCAGTGACACATCAGCGCCAGGAATACAACACAAAACGGCGGCTTTCATTCTGTTTTCCTCCCCATGGCCTCAGACGATCAGTCATCCTACACTACGCTGAGCTCTTCTCAAGGATACTGATGACGCCATACGATGGGAGAGAATAAGAAGGGGAAACAACTGGCAACGGGAGACTCCTGGGACTGAACATACAAAAACGATAATACTATAATTTATTCACATGGCCTCTAAGGAAATAGACAGTAATCGAAGTCCGACCGCACCATAGTAACAGGTAGCATAATCACTAATTTCCACCCATAAGAATGTTTACACTCTACATGTTCAATTGTGTACACAAGTCTAGGCCTAAGTTTTTTTGATAGTTCATTAAGTTGCTTTTTTCTTCCGGGCTTGGAACAGAAAAAATATAATTCTAGGAACCATTATTATGGAATACCATCCTTTAACGTCACTTCACATTTAGTGTGGTAAACATTAGTTAATATACTTCGTCCACAAACACAGTCGACGATTGCCAATTACATAAAACTTACAAAAATAGTAGATACATAACAAATGACTTACACAAGGACATGCACAGTGACCCCTAGCGGCACGTCTTTGAGATGGCATACATGGGCTCTTCTTATCAAGATTCTATCACTTAAGTCTCTAAGGAGGAAAGTTACAGGTGTAAGAAACTTATCCACATGCCATGAACCATTACACTCTGGACATAATTTCGCCGAGGTTCTGTAGGCCACGGAGCTAACCACCTGAAACATAAGGTGCATGGGCCATCTCACTGTTATATGTCATCAGCACCCTTTTATGATCTTTCCTCAGATTATCAAAGTAATGCCGACATCTACCAGCGTGGAAAATACCTCCGGATTATAAAGGCAACGACTCAATGTCCCAGATTGCCAGGAGCGGATGATTGAACTAACACCCCAAAAACACAGAAGTAGGTGAGGCCCCAGTAGACTCATGAGGGGACGAATTAGATGGGATGTTGAGGAAATACAACTCCTTGTTTCATTTATTCTGCGCCTGATCGTGAAAAATGGTAACATTACACTACAAGATTCCTGTTGAAACGTTTAATATAATTAGATTCGGAATGATAAGAAGTGCTAGTGACATGATTGATGCCCCACTCAAAACACATTATTTTGAAGGTGGCAGATAGAAAACAGGGTCCATTTTCATTAACAATAACGTGAGGCGCAACAAGAAGTGCTCACATGCGTCTTCAGAGTGAATTGGTGGTCGTGGCAGCCTTCATAATATGAAGAGGAATCAATATTACAAATTTGGGGAACGAATCCACTAAAACAAGAATACATGAATTGCCCAAAGAGGATCGGGTGATCGACCCCACATAGTCAACGAAAACTTTATCGCAGGGGCGTTTGTAAACATCAGCTGAATGCAGCCCAACCCTAGAATTTTTGTAAGGTTTAGTCTTTTGGAAATTCTCACAGAGGCTAGCCCACAATTTAACGTCGCTATACATGTTGGGCCAAAATACCTCTTTGGATATTTTGTGGAAGGTTTTCAAATCACACAAATGACCACCAAAGACAAAATCATGGACATATTTTAATAACATAGGCCGGACGGTGACCAGGGTGACAATTTTACTATTCTTCCCCTTGGAATTGGTCAAGACCAACAGGTCCTTATCCATAGAATGGTAACGTGGGGCTCTACCAGATCCCCACCTAATATCTACTGTGAATATTTTTTCCTGTAGGTTGGCTACACTGTTCTCGCTCTGAGTACCTTCCTTCAAGGCTGTCTCCTGTTTATTTTTCATATAGCAAAGGTGTTTTATACGTTCATTGTCCGTTTATAGTAGTTTGAAGACACTGGGATACTGCCAAATCCCATCATTATTATTTGTGCAACAGTTTTCTACCAAATTTTATCTTCAGGTAAGTCACAAATTCGCAATAAATACTGTATTATAGCTTAGAAATTAGTTTATTTAATTAAATGTTTAACAGTTGGTGTAGTTTATGCTGTATTTTGCTATGTTCAAATCATTTTGTGTGTGATAAATTATTTGATATTAATTTATGCTTATCTAATGTGAACTACTATAACGATGATGTTTTATAGGTTTGAATGGCATCGTCAGGTAATTGGTAAACAGCATACATATTATATTTTTATTTGCACCGTAATATGGACTGAAACCAGCGATGCCCAAGTACTGACCATATTATCTTATTGACAGACAAATTTAAAAAAAAATGTATTTAACATAATCTTAGTTCAACTCGATATATTTCATTTTAAGCCCTCTACTTCCTGTGATATTAATTTAGTGTGAGTTGCGGATAGCCTGAACTGGCGGTAAAACGCGTATCGCACACACACAAATATATAATATATTACTTTATTTTTCTATGTGGTGTGTGTGAAAAGGATGTACTAAACCCCAATTAATTTTTTTTTAAGCTACAATACCTTCTAAGGACATCATTATATTTTTTAAATAGTTAATTTTGGAAGGAAAAATTGAACCAAACTATGATTAATTATAAAAAAAACTATTCCAAATAGTTATTATAGCCATTAAACTAAAAATATTTGTTTATATTTGGGTTAAGGCTGCAAAAAGAATATAAAAATAAATAACCCTCTATACAACAGAAGATTTATTTTTTAATCTATTTGAGGTATTTAACGTGCACTTTCTGAGCTGACTAATTAAATCAGCACACGACGTATACACTGACTTAAAACTAGAATAGACACAACATCCAGGCCCCAGCCGTTAACTTTTTACTGTGAAAGGGTAAACCCACATTTCACCAATAAAAGATTTTTCGGCCATGCCATAAATCTAACCCGGATCTTTTAGCTCAGTTGCCAGACATGCTACTAGTTTAACTAGAGTTTCGGAAATAGAGGCATTCAATTAATAAAATTGCTCTCTGCCCTATAGGGTTACACCTAGGGCTGTGAAAAAAGTATCGATACTCTACTAATATCGATACTTTCCTTTCGATTCAAATATTTTTTACTCGATACTTTTTTCCGATAATTCTATTGATATTAGTACTCACACCCCGGTATCTGATCGGTATCCAAAGAAACAACTTTTTTGTCATACGTCACTCATACTGGAATAAATGTTTACTAGGGTGGACTGTGGAGGAAGAAAAAATTTCAATTTCTCGATTCTCGCTCATTTTCTGCATGACAAGCAAAAATCAACTCTTTATGTACGTCATTTAAGCAGATGAAGCAGGGCAGGGCGTCCATTCTTCTATTGTTTGGTAATCATTAGTCCAGGTAAGATAGTTTCTTCCTTAAAATAAATTAACCATCCACTTTCTCAACGTGATAGTTATGAAAAAGATTTTAGAAATTGAATGTATATACTTTGGACTAAATCAGCTTATAGCTTTAACGTTAAAAAAATTAATAAAAGTGCCAAAAACTGGTATTTTCACTTTTAAGCTGTGAATTTAAAAAACAAAACAAAAAAAAGCCCCACCACGTTGCCACTTCTCCTCCGCTCGCAAGTCCGAGCGCACGAAGCAACAAACACCCCTGTTTTCAGACATGTTTTTTAGGTATTAAATCGGACCCTGCTTACATTTCATTATATGGGGGCTGTAGATAAACTCTTCACGAACAAATAGCGCTTTTAAAAATCCCTCTATGACCATTATTGGCCGCTTCCAAGCCGTTTTTCGGGAACCCCTGTTTTTACAAAAAAAAAGCCCCACCACGTTGCCACTTCTCCTCCGCTCGCAAGCCCGAGCGCACGAAGCAACAAACACCCCTGTTTTCAGACATGTTTTTTAGGTATTAAATCAGACCCTGCTTACATTTCATTATATGGGGGCTGTAGATAAGCTCTTCACAAACAAATAGCGCTTTTAAAAATCCCTCTATGACCATTATTGGCCGCTTCCAAGCCGTTTTTCGGGAACCCCTGTTTTTACATACGATTTCCACAAAAAGTTATGATTATTTTTGCACGAAATTTTTATTGTAGCTAGGCACCAAAAAGGGATACAATTTAATCCCCAAAACAAGTTCCTACGATAATTACAATTACAACCCCTGTTATAAAATGTAAAAAAAAAGGCAATTTTTAGCGGTTTTTATTTTTTATTGAAAAAAGTTTTAAACCGATTTCAATTAACCAGGGCTAATTTATTTCGTCTTTTAAGGTGCTATCACGGGCTATTTTTTGTTTTTCGAAAAAAATTATTTCACAGCTTAAAAGTGAAAAATACCAGATTTTGGCACTCTTATGAATTTTTTTAACGTAAAAGCTACAAGCCGATTTAGTCCAAAGTATATACATTCAATTTATACGATTTTTCTCCTAAATATCACGTTGATAAAGTGGATGGTTAATTTATTTTAAGAAATGAATGTTTTTCTGCTATCCTACCTGGACTTCATTGATCATCTATCTTGATAGAGTACATAAACGACGAATGTAATTAAAATATGGCACCTCCCAGAAGTGAGTTATGGATGAATAATTTTTTTTAACCATATTAAAATTTCGATACAGATACTTACTGTTATCAATACTTTTCTTTCGATACTAGTACGGTATCAATATTTTTCTTCTGATACTTTTATTGAGTACAGTATCGATACTTTTATTTCGATACCACATCCCTAGTTACAACTCCCAAATACTCCTTACTTAATGGCTAGAAAATAAAGGTACCATTGCTCCTAGCTACAGGTCGTACACATAACTTAGTATTTTAGTATTAATTTTAAAGTTTGTCAATTAGTCTAAATTTTCGTCACATTTTCAAGACATATTTTTTAAGTAGCACAATACTTCTTTATTAGTATGTTTAACATCTATTATTAATTACTTTTATTTTTATCGTATGGCATACATGACCGGGAGGGCATGGCATCCAGGTTCGGTCACCTTATGTGTAGACTATTAGCAGCTCTGGGGGCACAGAACATTCCCCAGGGTACACCATGGGAGGTTGTCTACACGTCGTACCCGCAATGAGATGATGTGATGATAGTTATTATGAAGGTGTGGAGCCGGTTTGAATCTTAACATAGCTTAAGCCTAATCAAGCAAACCCTGGTGACCATTGGAATCATTCCCCTCAAGGGAAGAGTACCCAAGGTTACCTGCCGGGAATCAAACTCAAGACCCCTAGATTCATAGAAAGGTGCAATGACCACTACACCACGGGGCCGGTCGTGGCCTAATCCAAGGAGTAAGTTCAAGGAAGTTCGTTAAGAGGATATACAGTTTCATAAGACCGCCTCTGATCTCGGCCGTCCCGTCACTGGCATTAAGTATATTGTGAAACTGACGTCTTAGATCGTGTGATCACCGGCACGTGTAATAAACTTTCTCTATAGATTGTTTACATAGAAAGTTAAGTGAAACAAACCTGCTAGGGGGATAAAACCAGGCTTAAATGTCATCCTCAAAAAAATTCATTTCGAGATGTTGATGGATGTTGACGTTTCATGACCCCTTGAACCCGAAAAATTGGTTTTCCCGATGCCGTCTCTCTGTCTGTGTGTCTTATCTCAGACTAGAGCCGAAACCATGTTATCGATCGGGCTGAAACTTGGTTTGTAGGGTTTTTATAAGTTTCCTCAGAGATATTTTCAGAATTCGATATCTAGCCCTAAAATTAGGGGTAGCTTACCTTGGGGCAAAAAGAAAACAAATTGATGATTTTCTCAAACTAGACTAACAATTTTGATTAAAATTAATGTCTTGACATTGTATAACATTTAAAACAAAATTCCACAGCTCATTTTTCCGGGGAAAGTTACTTAGAGAGTACTTTACTTGAACGGGTATCTCCCATTTTGATCATATCTCCGCTAATATTTGAGATATAAAATATCTTATCATTAGAGACACCGATATTTCGCGAAGCTTCGCGAGTTGTGTTTTTACGAACTTNCTTATCATTGAAAGGTTCTAGGAATACTAGAAATAAGAAACCTTTCTTTAAAATATATATTTTTAAAAACTAATGGTTTCCAAGCTATAAGTACCATAAGTATATTTTTTAATGTAGGTCTGAAATTTGGGGGTGTTGACTGTTATTTTTTGGAAGACAGATTTTTTCCAATATGTTTCTGTAACAGTGTATATTATTTCCTTTATGTTCTTTGGTGGGATGTGATGGTCTTTTTTTCCATTATCTTTCTGCAACACTGTTATTATTTTGTTTCACATATCTTACGAGCTTTAAACAAATATTTCCATTTTTAGGTAAAGGAGCAAGAAAGTCTTTGTGGTGCACCTTACCATTTATTTTTATAAATAATTAATAACAAATTTGGGGCTGGCTTATTAAGTAAATATATTTGTTGTATATTATTGTACACTTTTAACGTAAACATTTAATAGTGGTGTTAGATATATTATAATTTATTGTTTTATGTTAATTCTATATATTTTAAATAATTATTTATGTCAAGAGTCGTATTTTAAAATAGTACTTTTAACTTCAGGATTTAGTGAAGCAGCATTGTGGTAATCAATCTCACTGCCTCGACTTCTTTTCTAAACGCGTCAGTCATGTTTGATCATTGCTTTCTGATACTAGTATTTTTTCGTTTCAATGAGAACGAAGATTTATTAACGTTATTTGTTTCTAGAAGACAACCGTAGGACGTAGAAATATTACATTCGTGTCTAGACGAGGTGCAATTCTGAAGTGCATCTAGTTTTTGAAGAAAGACGTTAGGTCTGGGTTTTTTAAATCGTATGAGGAAGGAAGTGTAGCAAATATTTCCAACCTATTTTCATCTTCCATTTGGAATCACTCACGTTGAAACAATTTATAAAAACACGAGCTATCGCCCCTGCGACTGCGGCTAGACTATTTTCAGGGCAGTGCGGTCGTTGTGTCCGCCGTCGTGGCTGGTTGACGTCAGCGCATGTCGTCTGTAAAGAAATCAGCTCATAACTTTACATGATTTACTAAACTTCAATCTAGAAAATATGTCACTACTTGTGTACTATTTTTTACCTAGGGGGCCCCACATCACTGGACACGTGGGATGAACGTAAAGCCTCGTTTAGTCTGATTTGCCCATGGTGGGGATTTTAAGGTTCAAATCCCAGCCGGATAATACATCTGGGTGCTTTTTCCAAAATGGTTTATCTCTCTACCTCCACACAAATACTGGTTCATTTCCTCTTGTTAGTGTGATTATTGAAAGGGTGGATAGCCCGAACGGGTAGTAAGATTCCGTATAAATAATAATGCTCTAGGAGTACTAGCACACTCCTGTTGTGACTCCCGAATTTGGTGAAGTAAATCGTGGTGGTTGTTTGCAAGAACAAGGGCTGTAACGGTTCTCCAGACGACTTGAAACCACCGAGAACTTTAATTGAATTCAGGTGCGTGATTCAAAGGAATAAATTGTTTGCCAGATGGATACTGAAGTCTTCCTCATCCATTGATTTTGAATTGTCTGAACTGTGAAATAAATTCTTGTTCTTTGTTGAGAAATGGTGAAAGTGAAAGAGGAGGTGGAATTTGAAAGGAAGATTTGCGATAAAGAGGGGAATATACATTGGACTCATTTTTTTTTTCCTCATCGGATTTTCCTTTTCACCCCTATTTTAAATTTCTCTTTATTTCTCTACTTTTTCCTTTCGTTTAAGTTTAACTGTAGAAATGAAGTAGAGCTGTGTTGTGTGTTTAATCAAGTATAAGGTGAAACTGCCATGGTGGTTTGTGTGTCAACACTATGTTTTTATAGTAATTATTGTCTTATAAAACTTTCCCTTTTACAGTTACACAAGAATTCTGTTAGGAAGAACGTTTTAGAAAATAAAAACATATGTTTTTGTGGACAATATTTATAAAATGTTACTACATCATTAGTATAATTTTATAGGTATACATATTATCTATCACCCGCTTCAGTGGCTGCATGGTCTAAGGCGTTACTCTCGCAATAGACTAAACTGCCGATGGCAAGCTGTAAGCCTAGTGAGTTTTTTACTAAATGGTTTTTCATTCTTCCTCCACGCAAATGTTGGTACAATTAATCTAAATGCAACCTTCCTCATCCCGAGCTCATTAGATTAATTAGTTTAGTTAGTATAATATTATAAATATGTATAGCTTCTACGTTTTGGAATATCTAAAGTACAGTTCACCAGCTGTCAAAATATATTCATTTGTTTAATTCTTTGCCACAAATAGCATCAATTGACTTTTGGTATTACTGAAAAATATACACATTCCTTTTTATTTAGCATATTTAAATCACACATTGATTTTAACCTTTATTCCAAATGTTACTTGTATTTGCACGAAATTACTAAATTAAAATATATGGCAAAACCATTTTAATAAAGATTTCTACAGGTTATTTTTCTTGAAGTCATGCATCTAATTGGACTATCTAATTGCGGTTTTAATGCGGGTGTATTGGGTTATTTTGTACATATTTCCCCTTATTATTAGTTCTGAACATTTTAAAATCGTAAATACAGCTCTCACGCATCATTAACACGAGTGATGTGTACGTACTTAATACATTAGATGAACTTGTATTGAAATAACGACACCAACTATAGTTAAATGACCAGCGAATTAGATACTACACCCGAATTTTCTTACAAATGGAAATACGGGGAGTTCCCCTTCAATGTATGTATTAACTTGTGAAGAAGGTTGAGTGGAAGTTTTCAAGGAAGATTTTTGTGGAAATTTAAGGCTGGAGAGTTAAATATTGACGGAGCTTTGGGTCAACATTTACCAGAGCAAGGACATTTTCGGGTGAGATCAAATCCATCTGTAATCATCCTGTTATGGATGTAAATAATTAAGCATAATCCTTAAAATTACTAAAGAAGGACAACTAATATCAGTTTCCAAACCAGAATTAATACCTTTTGTCCACCTCAGAACAATATTTTTCTGTTTATTAAAGAAGCATAGCCTTATTGTTACATGTTATAAAGAATACATTTTGTTGTTGTTAAAATCCTGTTATTTGCTTAAAGAAATATGTATATTCTTTTATACTCACAATTCAAGTGAGAGTTTAATAATTTAAAGTATTGCTTAGCGATACTTATATTAGTTTTATAATTTGGGAGGCATGCCTTAATAGGTGGTGTTTATTTAAGGATATCATTCACTACAATAATTAAAATCACTCTTTAAATTTAACTGTTTTATTTTTATTTACATAAATGTACATTGTATTTTCTTTTGAACTTGCATCCCATGTATAGCGATGCTCAGTAGATTGGATTGATCAGAGCAAGAATAATAATCTGCGTCAGGAAGTCTTCGGTTGTAAGTGTCCAACTTAAGTCCAAACTTTAGGTAAAGTCCAGGGGTCTTGAGAGAAAGGGTTTTCGTATTACCGCTGAGCAGTTTATGGGGATAAATTTATTCAATAATTAAAAATCTACCTACCTCACAAAATAAAAGGGGTTGGTAGTTGGCGCCCAATACAATACAATATTATATTATATATTATATAGATTATATAGATTAAATTTCATTCGTATATTCATTCCAAAATTAATAAAAATAAATAATAAATAAATAAATAAATAAATAAACATATAGACATAATAATATATATATATATATATATATATTTTCATTACAATACACACTTGGATTATATAAAGCAGAATAAACTGTAAAGAGGTAAACAATTGTGTAAATAATTTATGATCATAGCACTAGTGGTGGAGACACAAGGTACTAACGCGGGGAAGCACAGAAACCAACACTCGCTCACGTGATTTATGAAGTAGCAGCGGTGAGAGAACAACGCAATAGATAAGAGGAATCACAGTGGCCCGCTCTAAGAAATCGCGTAACAGCCGTCTCGGGACCACGCTATCGAAAAAACTATCCTGGTCTCGCTGATTATGTCCAAATCACGTAGTAATAGCACGCGTTATAGTAGAACTACCAGTATCTGACAACTAGAAAAAATATTAACTAGATCTACTTTTACATATCCTACGGACGATAATGTTACAAGCAGCTGTCATTTTTGATACATATTATCAATACCTATAAACTAACACTAACAATAATTCTAAAATGCGTTGACGGGAAAATGTATGTTTGTATTTTATAAAAGGTGCTCCATATGTTCATTTGAAAGAAAATTAAGGTGTACTGTACAAAATATGCGACGCAAATTCTCCTTGTAATTGTTTTCATACATTTTCTCTCAGAATAGTTCATGTTAACAAAATATAACCTACAAATACTAGTTTCAAAAAATGATTTGTATGTGTAAAAGTTTAAAGATTTATGTGTATTTTGAAACAATCCCACGTACTTAAAAAATCTATAATTATATTTATAAAATACATTTAATTAAAACCACGTCACTCAAACGTTTTTTTAAACAAAGATATTTCCTTTTACTTTTGTTTGAAAGACTGGGACATCACTGTTCAATTTGCTAATGAAAGACAAATGGTATATTTTTACACAGACGTAAATATCGCTCAAAACTACGACCCAAGCAAGCTTTTTGATAGTAGGCTTGGATATAGGCTGTAAATATATATGTATATAATACAGACACTTTAATTATGATCTTATAAATATATATATTTATGTATAAGAACATAAATAAAGTACTTGTTTGTTTTTTAATTTGATTCTACGCTGCGAGAGTGCCGACCGTGGGATGCGTTTGGTGTATGGAGAAACGGAAGAGAGCAAGTATCAGAAGGGGTCGTAAACGAGTAGCCTAGCATAAACCAGCCCTTATAGTGAGAGGAGGGAGTGTTCCAGTCCCAAGAGCTGCGTGAGGGAAATTGAGATGCGACTTGCACGGCGTCCATTTTATATTCACCAATTAACCATTGCAGCTGAGACTTGCACCCTGATGTGTGAGAGTATAATGTGTCCATCCATGCGCCGTCCAGCAGGTGATGTTAGCCGTGGTCCAGTTCTTGCGGGTCTCCAGAGGAGAAGGATTGTTTGGGGAGATTCGGGAGGGGAATCACCTGCCCGAGAGAGAGTGGTAGTAGTGTAGCGGTACTCTACAGAGATGTGTGCGCGCATGAGGAGGATGAGGAATGGCAGGGAGGGGAGGGGTTACAAACAAAGATCGATGGTCGCGCGCGCACCGGTGTCGCAGTGTACAGAGAAACCGGGCACTAACATACTACCCTCCTCTCATCTCATTCGACCGGCAGCTATCGGTCAGTTCACGTCGCGTCTTTCACTTTCTGTCCGTCGCGGCGACAGGACGCGGGGGAATAAAAAAAATAACACTTCGCGCGCGTGATACGCGGGAGATATAAATTAATATTCATTAAAGAAAATAACGCATAATAAAGACACTATCCTTCAATCTTTAGGGAGGAAAATAAAAAGGTATTTCACTTACCGACTCTTTAAGAGAAACTAATCTGCTTATTTATATCGTCGAATAAGGGGTTGTGGGTGGGAAAGAAGATTTTTTGGTCAACCATCTTTCCAAACAAAAGCGGAGTCTTTTTGTTTTTGATTACGAGTGTCTTCGTCAAGGTAAGTTAATAAATAATATATTTGTTTTGTTATCGTATACACTCAATCACATGTGCGTGATTGCTTTGTTATAGTTTTTTTTAAACGCAATTACATGTCAAGGTCACAATATTTCTCGTTCATTCATGTTTTCCTCTTTCTTATATTTATTTTCTAGAAGGTAAGTTTTTTATTATTTTAAAATAGCTTCTAGCTTTTTTTGTAAACATTTATTTCCTATTTTAATGGTGCTTACCTTACGGATTTAGTTTAAGACGGCCATTACATTGACTGCACAAATATGTAATCACAATGAAGGTAATATACGTTTCTCACTTGAGCCAGTTTTGAATTACTTTAAACTGCTGATTTTTTGTTGAAAAACCATTTGGATTCTCTGAATGAATACATTTTTGTTTTGTAAAATAAAATCTTGTTGAAAATACAGTTTTAACATATTCATAAGAAATATTATGTAGGGGAAATATTTGGGATTTGTAAATTAATAAAATTTTGTTCTATAATAAACATTGTTGGATACCTTACTTAGCATTTTCATTGTTGTAACTACAGTTTTGATGTTGTTATTGAAGATTTTTTGTTTGGAAACAATTTTATATCACAATATTAATATATTTCTTTTTTAAAATAAGTAGGCTATTATTCGAGACCTTACTTAGCATTTTTATTGTTGTGAACCTAATTTTGAATTATTTATTGAAGTTTGTTTTAAGTATTAATATTAATATGAAATTAATATGAAATTTTCAAAATTTAAATAATCATATTTGGACTTTTTTTTTAGCATTTTATTAGTAATGAATACATATTTTTGAGTCTCATTACATCTATTCTTATATTGTTTAAATCTTAGGAGTGTATGTATAATTTAGTCACGTCGAAGATTATAAATCATAGTTGACTTAGAGAATTGTTCATGTAATTGTTGAATTTTCTAAATATAATACTGGTTTTCATTAAACTGTAACGTTCATTGGTGGTGACATAGCTTGAGGATAGGGTAGATTCTACGACTCTGCTTTAATTATGAGTAGAACTATATCTAAGTTGGAGTAAACCATAATTAGTGAGTCTTGGTTTGACATAAAATTAATATACCCTAATAGCGATCTGAATATTTCTTACACAAATCCTTTTTTCTATGGTGTACAGCTTGCTACTCGTCTGGCTACTCGCATACTTACACTTATGGGCTGGTGGAGAAGAAATTACAAATTTAGAGGAAATATACTCGCATTTGGATGTAGGAGAAGTAGAAAATAATTTTGGAAATAACAGCTTCAGTACACACGGCCGGGATTTGAACCCTAACCTTCTTGACACTGGCAAACCAGACCAGACGATGTTGACGGCCAAGCCTGCGTACCCTACAGTGCGGGGAATGTGAATTATGACTATAGCTATATATATAGCACTGCGTCTTACTACCCATTCGGGTTGTACGCATATGTAATGATTACACTTTGGTGTTAGGGATGAGCAAGATTGAATTTAGAGGAAGTGTATCCGCATTCGCTTAGAGGAAGATGGGGAAAACCATTTGGTAAATTTCACCCTCAGTACCCCCGACCGGAATTCAAACCCCGATTCATCCGTCATAGGCTGTCTAGTATATTGCTAGAGTGACGTCTTAGATCATGCGGCCACCGAAGCAGGTGCTATAGTAATCGATTGGACAAAGGACCCTCTATTTTCAGAAGATCCTAAGTACAAGTAGCAACTTCTGTATAGTGCCTGGTAAAATCATCACTGAAAATGTTTTTGACAGTCTAAATGAAACATGAGAGAGGAAATCAAAAATAAATTTCAATGGGATTCTCATTCCACTACCCCACTTATTCTGTTTCTAGGTGCATTTCCTTTAAACTATCCTCCTCATCAGCATCCCTTAGAAACTTAGTTTGAAAGCCATAATGTCTGTTATCGCACGGCGCGTTTTGCTTTATTGCACAGTATTGCAGAAGTTAGTAACAACACAAATATTAGACCTTAGATGGCCACATGGTCTAAGACGTCAATCTCACAATAGAATAGACTGCCGATTATGCGGAGATCGGGGCTCAAATACCGGTCAGGTGTACTAAGGGTGGTTTTCCCTGAAAGATTTTCCGCTCTTCCTCCACGCAAATGCAGGTACATTTCCTCTAAATTCAATCTTACTCATCCCTAGATTATTATTGTGATTAGTAGATATGCGTATAACCTGAGCAGGTAGGCTAGTAAGACGCGGTACTAAAACAAATATGTATATATTATGTGCTAGTGCAGTCCAATTATCATAGAAAGAACTACTTCTGAGAGCTATAAAAGTTCTTAATCAACTTTAAAGTATTTATACGTCAAGTAAATAATAAAAACACCTTATAAACAACATAAATAATGTAGTAAAATAATATAAATGATTGATAAGTGCTCCACTCGAAGGTTGGTTTGATCCATCCGAAGCTGGGCATGCACTCGGCCCTTTTGATTGGCTAGTGCTGTCCGCACCATCTGGTAGAAAGTACACGTAATGAGGAAGTGCATAATGGGCGGTGGTTTCTCCTTGCCTTCTGCATTTAAAATCTACGCGCGAGCGAGAAAGAGCCAACCAATGTTGACCGCAAACAAATATGCATTCTCTGAATTTTCTTCCTATCAAAATTCTACTATAAATATTATCAGTTCGTTAGACACAACGCTCAAGAGAGGTAGGTAACCCCACACACCTCTCCCGCATCCATGTCGTGCTTCAATTTATCACCAGTCAACTTCTGCTTGACCCACTTCTGTGGCCGCATGGTCTAAGGCGTCGCGTTCTCACTGTATACTAGACTACCGATGACGGGGAGATCGAGGTTTGACACTTAGTCGGGTATACTGAGGTTTTTTTTTTCAAAAATAGTTTTCAACTTTTCTTTTACGCAAATGTGGTTACGCATTCTCTAAATATAACCTCCCTCATCCCTAAAATCATTAGCATAGTTAGTACATAAATGTATGACCCGAACGGTTTGTAAGACTTGGTGCTAAAAAGAACTTCTGTATGGCGCGTAGTGCGGTCAAACGGAAACAAATTATTCCGCTGAGCTGGCTAGATGATCTGATAAAGCCATCCTGACAGCGGTTAGTGTGTGTGTGTGCGTGTGTAGTCTAGTAAGACTCACAAAAACTATAATGTCCTATATCAGGGATGGCGAAACTTTTCCGACCATTGTACCAACAAAATTTGTACTAGTTTAGTGTGACACTTCTTATTTACGTTTTTTAATCGTTTTTAAATCTTGAAATGTAGAAATTACTTAATTAAAATTGTAAATATTTTAATGATGACTTTATTTAAAAAAAGAAAATTCATTAAATTGTAAAATTGAGTGGATTGTACAATATTAATTTCAATAACTTGTAAAGGCATATAAAGTTACAACTTCCGTGGAAAAACCCACAATTTATTGATATTAATAATCATAAACATACATATAATCTCTTGCATATTATTTTGATATGTGTCGCAGTTTTCTATCTAGGATATTTATTACGGTTCATAGCTTGTTGTCTTTAACAGTACACAAGATGTACTTAAGTTTGTGCCAAGACGATTTCTAACCGTTGACTTCACACAGTTCATTGTGACATGATATTGAATGACATTAAATTTTGAAATATTATTGGCTTCAAAAAATTATTCCACCCTGGGAAAAGTTTTATTTAATGTTATGCGTGCAATATATTAGCCATACCTGCACTACACCAAAACTATGTTTAAAATTTGAAAAATATTTGCAAAATGAAATGATTTACTTTATTATATATTAACACAAGAATAGGCCTATTTTAGATCAATTTACGACAGTGTTAAATAAAGTTTTGCTCTGACATAAATTTGATTCGATACACGAGTACAAATAGTTAGAGCATGCACGTATGATATAACCACATTGTCAGGTTTATTTGATCTTTTGCCGGTTACATGAAGGCCCGAGTTCAAATCCAGGCTGGGTGTTGTTTCCTTAATGGTTTCCTACTCCCCCCTCCTTCTTGGGCCTACACAGTTTCTTTATTTTAATCTTACGGCAGTAGGGTAATAGATCTACGTCATGCATTAATTGTTTTCAAAAGAAACAACTGAGTAAAACCACAAATGACGATGCCATGTGTTGGACTAACCACTACACCATCTTCCGTGTCCCACAAACTCAACAGTGGGGCCACGCATGGCACGTCACGCACCCCTGGACGTGATGTTTTGCAAAACAGATCTCTACGGTGGGGATATAGGGAACGCGAGAAAATGACAGTGTTTTTCCAGTTTTTATATCAAAACAATAATTGTTGGTCAAAAAATATCAAATATTGCTTCAGAACCAATATAGAGCTTAGATTTATTCACATGGTCACCTCAATATTTCTTGAATATCTGTCAAAGATATCCTGGATTGTAATGATGACTTTTTATCTTGATTTAAATTTTTTTCATCTAATGCCGCCATGCTTACGACAGATATTCAACAACTGTTGGTATTACCATGTGAAGAAAATCAAACTCCTATGTTTATATTGCAGCAATATTTTATTTGTTTGTCTAACATATGTTTTGTTATAAAAACTGCTAAAACACTTAGCTTTTCTCGCGTTCCATACAACCGCATCTTAGGAGACCGCCTATTGGAGCGCTGAGGCGCATTGCAGACATTCGGAAACCCATGGTTCAAGCCAAAATGAACATAAAATATATTAATTTGTTTCTTTTGAACTAAAAACCTTACATTTTAAGTTTTATAACTAGAAAGTTTCATGAAAAGTTTAAACTAGCTCATCTTTAACAACGTTCCTTGTGAAATGTAGGTGTTCTGATATCAAAGTGACTGGTTGCATACATAGATCTAGACCTAAGATCTATTACATATAACTAAGACCATCAAAGTTGTTTTTAATAATGTCACAACATAATATTTTAAGATCATTGAAGATTGTTTGAGTATTTTGAAGCTTATGGACTGGTGTTCTCAAAATTATAGCTCTCAGGGCGGGATGTATCTTATCAAGTAGTTGGTGCCCTTAATAACATCGATGTTCAATGCCATGATGAAAGATAAGTTAGTGATCATAATTAAAACGTGCAGATAAATAAACTAACATGCTCTTAGAGAACGACCGTTTTTTATATCTTCTCTGTTATTTTCCCAAACGGTTTGCGCTGGAATAAAACGAAACGGGTGTGAGCTATGTTGATTAAACCGGGCGCGATGTTTTCAGGCATAAAGAGAAACCTCCCTTCTCTCGCCCCCCACCCAAAGAGTTGGGTAATTAGCAATAAATAATGCTTGTATCAGCTCAAAATGCAAAGACGCGCGAGCGTTAAAATTACTCATTGTTTTAAGCACCACGCGCGAATTGGAAAAAGGGGGAAGGGCGGGAAATACTGCAATGTTTGCGTACTCAGAGGGTAATGCCATGATGCGGTATAAGAGAGGAAAATGTGGTGGTGGTGGGATTGTTAATGATTAATTACTTCAGAACGGGTGAGCCACATGACACATTTTCACGATTCCCAATGCATGGGCTAGAAGTCTAAAATTATATTATAACGAGGTTGAATGTATTAAAACGTGGTCATTGAAATAGGCAGTTAATTTTTGAAAATTGACCTTTCATTTTACGACATTTGTAACACACTATTCGAGTAGAGCTATATCAACACTACTAAGTGGCTGGTTTTCAAACTTTTTGATCAAAAGAGAGGATATCTCTTGTTACAATTTAGGGTAGTCATCAAACTTTAATTCTTAATTTTGTACATTAGTATTCAACCTGTATTCTTTTACCAATGGCATTAAATATGCCTTATTTTATTTTAAACAAAGCAAGTCAAAAGTGGTTAGAGTGAATAATTATAAATATTGTTAGTGCTGTGTAAAACTTAAAAAAAATTCTTACTAATATTTGAATAAGGATAATTTAGGTTTGAAGAAAACATGCTCAAAATTCTACTTACAAATATATTTGGATAGCTTTTTTTTTATTCTTTGAAAAAGCGTTTAGTGTGACTAATACTTTTATTTTGTGCTCCACGTCTTATTAAACGTTTGGTCCATCCTCAGATTTTCACTAAAGGGGTAGGAATGAGGAATAAAGAGTTTTTATGAAACGTATCTGCATTTGCGTGGAGGCAGAGGGAGGAAATATTAGAGAAACCCCACACTGTGTGTACTCAACCTAGATTTGAACGCTGTCCTTCCCACCATCAGAAAACCAGACTATTTGAACTTGGCGCTTAGTCTGTGGGCCCATAGATTTGAATAAACAATTAAATAATCATGTAATTAATATGTTGTTAGTTTATAAGTTTACAAGAAAAGCATGATTTAACAAGACCAAGATTTTGAAAAAATATTATTATTTAAATTAAAAGCGTCGAATTGAAATATTATTTTTACTGTTAACTTGTTTTTATTAATCCAACACAATAACGTAATCGTTTTAGAAAATAATTGATATTGTAAATACATTTGTACTATGTCATATAAATTGAAAATTAATGACAGATTCCCAGTTCCGATTATATTACAGTTAACCCCCAACTTTGTAATTTTCGAAATGTAAAAGGGGGCGAATAGGGTTGGGCGTGGGTTACAAAAAATAAATCAATTGTGTGACATCATTTAATCATTCATTCATGAATCTCCCATAGCTTTTTAACGGGTTTCAGCCGCAATTCATTACCAAGTCGTTTTCTACTTGAATGTTTCGATTAGAGACCAGTCACATGCAGATATACACTCCTAGCACAATATCGCGTAAGGGGGGCGTTTCCCCATGTGTGTCTCTTGTTTTTATTTACTCATACTATTATCAGGTTCATTTGCTTTGTATTGTTTTGTATGTGTAAACTCCCTTTATATAATTAAAAGGTACAGTTGTAAAGAAAAAAAATCATTATTTAAAGTTTTTTATTTATTGTGTATTTATTTTGATAATTTTCAAACGGGAAAACATGCCCATACCATCTCACTCTTGATTTTTCTTTCCCGGATATCTTAATTACTTATCCGAATAAAAGTAGGTTACTGTGAACAATCACATAATTTTAAAAAACACCTTAAATAATTAGTTAAGAGAGCCTTCTAAATAGCTCAGTATTAAAGCTCCAGGCTCTATTACTATGTTAAAGTATTCTATTTTTCAACTAAACATTTTAAACACGTTTTGTTGACCGGCTAAAAGCTGTGTATAGTTTTAATTTAACGTATTATATTTGAGTTTCGCAATATATACATCGATATATTTAAATCTAATATTTATCAACAATATTTGATGGAGTTGAGTGCACAAACAAAGTTGATCTTACTAAATTGATAAATAATTTAAGGCTGTGTTAACCACAGAGCGATGTGTATGCCTTTCGCTTGCAACGTAAGGTCCAATTTTCACAGAAAGAGAGGACAGTAAGAAAAATTACTAGATCTTCTTTCACATAGGCCTAGTCACTTTTACTTTCTCTCGACACTTCGGAGAGAAAGTATTGTGATCATCAAAAAAATCGAACTCGAGATTTCTTATAAATGTTTTTGACGTTTCATGACCCCCTGAACCCGAAAAAGTTGTTTTCACAATGCCGTCTGTCTGTACCTCGGGATAGAGCTGAAACTATTTTATCGATTGGGCTGAAGCTTGGTATATGAGGTTTCTATAAAGTCCCCCCCGAGGAGTTTTAGGAATTAGATAGCAAACCCTAAATTTAAGGGTAGTTTACTGAATGGCAAAAAGAGAAAAAGTCAATTTTCTCTAAATTCGCTGTTACGATTTTGATTAAATTATATATCTATACACTGTTTATTATTATAAACAAGATGGCCGTCATCATCTTCTCGTGAACATTAATTTAAGGCATCACTAAGAAAGGGGAAACGCACATTTCTTCAATGATACATTTTCGGCCATGCTAGGAATCGTACCCTAACCCTTAGCTCAGTAGACAGACAGGCTACCGACTGAGCTAAGGTGTTGGTTCACATAGTCATACGTTGAGGCATGCTATCTCAGTGGTCAATTTTGATAGATATTATTAATACTTACGAAATAACTCAAATAATATAGTAAAATGTTATATCACTGTTGTCAGCAAACAAATATGTTTGTATTTTATATAAGCTTCTTACCTACAACAGGATTGTCACGAATCTTAAAAATCGAGAGAAAGGAGGAATATTATGTTTCTGGAAAGAACAGGTTAACCACGGGGAATTTTGCTACAAACAAATACAAATAATGGAGATTTGTGAGTTTGAGACATTTAAACTGCAAGCGTTAAATATATTTGGTTGTAATAAAAAGCAAACTGAAGAGCTAGGTCCGATGATTCTAATCCCTGTCTTATCCCCCGTTCACTTTGAAACACTGGGTTGAGTAATGACTCCATATATTTCCCAATAAATTGAAGCTCATCCTGTTTTAGACACCAATTACATGACTTCACACTGATCAATTTGTTTTAAAATTGAATTTCATTCATCTATACTTTAATCTACTAAGTAATCTGTAAAAACTGGAATTTATTCTCAAAAACCATGAAATAACTGGAAATGTTGTAATAAAAAGTATTGGAAGTCCTGATATTACGAATTCCCCCATATTTACCCCTTAAACTCCTCTGGCAACGATATTTATCATTACTCGAATTATTATAAGAATGCTAATATTAAAACGCGTACAGAAAATGATATATTTCCCACTGTGCTTACACGTATTACTCTCGTTAAATCCTGTCGATAAACACGATAATAGGTGTAATGTTAAATTACACATGGTCAAACACCATTTAATATGCACTTGGCGATACTACGTAGGTGACATTTATCAAACAGTAGATTTATTCGCGAGGTAAGTGGTTCTAATGTTTTTCCCTACATAAAACACTGTGCTAGTTTATTTTAAAATGAATCCCTGTCGTATATTTTTATAGTATTTTGAGACATTGTTTATTTATAATGAAAATATGTAAATACATTTTAGCGGCATTTAAACATAATGTTATTCCTCAATTGAAAAATATGAAATGGAGCAATCAACTAATTTAGTTATAGGCAAATTACCTCTATAAAATAGGTCAACTTAAGATATTAATTTAATGAGTATTTTTGTGTTTCAGTGCTTCACAAAATAGAACAAACTTCTATTGATTTACTAACAAAAATTTATTTTTATGTGCTAGACATAATTTAATAAAACCCGTCTGTCAACTTCATTTTACGATAAGTAGGTTAATGCAATTCACCATCATTGACGTCATTTTTAAACATGACTAACTTGATTCACGTATTAAATGAGAGAACGCTTAATTTAAGGTTTTATTCATTACTTACTAACTATAGAATTTATGAAATACAAAAGTTTTACTATCTCATATAAATAGAAAGTATTATAATCGTGAACATTTGTTACCTCAAGATTAAAATGAATATTAACGTTTAATATCCCACCAAACTCCAAATATTGAATTTTAAAATTCTATTTGTCCTCATTCATGTATGTTTGTCTGTTTCTAGACATGTATCTTAAACGGTTTGATGAATTTTATTCAAACTTGATATTTAGATGTTATATGGCTATAAATCAGGGCATTTTATTTTATTTTGACCTAAGACCTTAAATTAGGGGTAGTTTATTGATGAGTTATATTTAAAAACTCAATCTTTTTGAAAATTTATATAGTAGTTTTGTTTAGAATTTATATCTGAGAAGTGTTTGACATGACAACAAAAAATGTATACTTTTACCTTCTTAGAAAATTCGTTTGAAGGTAGTTTAATAATAACAATTTTTTTTAAAGAAATATTAAAAAAATGGTGTTGATGATTTAGTTCAAAATAGGTTTGTGGTAAGCTGTTTAGAATAAAAATAATTTAAAAAAATTGTTTTATTTAAGAAATTCATTTAATAAAATGTTTACTGATGACTGATCTTTCATAAATTTGAAATTAAAAAAATATATCTCCGAAGTGTGTTACATTTTAGAAAATATTCTAAACATTTTGTAAGTAAGGAGCTTCATATAAGATAAAATAAAACATAAAAAATAAATTTGTAGCTTATTGGATCATAAAAAATATGAGAACATTAACAGCCAAACAATAATAAGCATAGACAAATGTGATAAAATATAGATTGACAATAAGTAAGTTGAAAAATGCTTAAACAATTTTTAGGAATTAAATTTTTTAGATACAATCAAAATAACATATAATTTACCACTTTAAAAATAAGCATAAATACATGGCTAGAATTTATTATGATATTAGAAAATTTAAGTTAAAAATGAAGTCTTATGCTTGGAAGATTTTAAATTATATTTAGTATTTAATCATAAGTAGATCAATAGAAATGAAAAAATTGAGAATAATATAATATTTGAGAAAAAAATAAAGATTATTTTTATAAAATAATATAAAAAAGTTTCGTATTGAATCTACGAGTGCTGTGTTCAGTCATACATGAAGTAATAACACAATACTCGTCTATTCAAGACAACACTTTTTTCCTAATTATGGTATTTATCATACCGAAACATGTTGAAAGTCTACTAGGTGTATTGCGAGAATGACACCTTAGACCACCTGACCACCAATGTGGATCTCTACAATAGTCCAATACAAATGTAAACTACAATATAATGTTAGTCAGCAAGTAGAAAAATAATGATTTCACTGTAATATTATTAAGTCAAGCCAATTGGCTATGTATTTATTGATTCTTCTTTTACCAATATCCATAATTTTTAAGACTACTTTTGAGTTTTGTTTAATTTAGTATTTTAAGGATATCCTTTTCAAATAAGATAACATAAAGAGTCTTTTTAATGGTCACCAAAGGACATTCTGGGAACATTATATTTTTGTTTCAATTACAGATGGTATCTTGGAAAGTAGAAATTCACGTGGTGGCCCTACGTGATAACAGAGCCAACTGAAAGAGCAGTTTTTTGAGAAGGGGGAGTGAGGGTGTATGAATTAGAGCGGTAGGGTCGTTAGATATAGTACTAGCAGTAAGCTGGCTTGTGAAATATGGTTAATTTATCCAACAACGCTGCGTGAAACCAGAAATACATAAATTCAGAAATTTTGACTGTGCGCACACGTTGGGTTTTCACAGGATCATAAGATTTAAAAAATAATAAAAATAAATAATGGAAAAAGCTAGTATCTAAAAACGTATTTCTCAAAATATTTCACACTTACGTTATATTTATATAGACGCAGTGGTGGTCCTTGTATTATTTTTATGGAAACGTGGGTAGATATTTTGTGGGAGAGTAGGTATCTTGGTGAATGAGGGAGGTGGCACCCCAGGAGGGGGATCAAGCTAAGAATAAAGAGAATTACATAACATATATTGAGTATTAACAATTTAATTTTAAAGATTTAAAGTATAGCATCCCGCTTCGTTGTACACGTGGATTTAATTTCAAGATTTTAATAAATCTGGTTTGTTTAGAACGTGAAGTTTGGTGCTCGAATCGCAGCAGGATATGCTGAAGGTATATTTTTTTATCCTAAATTGTTTCCCTCTCTTCTTTTACGCAAACTTCGATATATCTTAATTCTTCATTTCTACCAACTTTCAGCTGTTGCCTTAATGTGTATTCACACATTCACCGCCAAAACAAGAGCAGAAACGTAATCACGTGACGAGCTCTAAACCAATCACAGGAGTCCAATCTCATCGGGGTTGTCCATTTGGCGTGAGCTTAAATGACTTTAATTATAATTTTTCTAAGTGAAAACATCAGCTTGGAAAACCCGAACTAATTTCAAAACCAACTGACTCAACTTGTGCGCATGCGCCTACAATGTTAAATACTAGCTGCATCTACTGTTGTGAAATAACTCGTTAAATGGAAAGCGCGCGTGTCGTTCTTGTTTTGTTTTGATTTTTTTCACGACACAATACAATAATTCGAAAGCGTCATTTATGCTATTAATCTAAATCCCTTTTGGTGAGTATGAACGTATATTTATGTTCATTTTGCTATGGCTTCCTAGGAGTATGCATGTAAATATACGTTTTAATGTTTGTCTAAATTAGTATTGCCGTAAATAAACGTTCAACCATGTTTATGCTCTGCCACTATCTATGTTATGTTAAAGAAACTATTTCTAGACATTTACTAGTTTATATATTTGCAAATAGATAGTTTACTGTCCGTTACACGATAATTAGTTTCTCTTATTGTCGGTGGAAAAAACGGGGGATGTTTTCCTTTCATAGATGTTGTAGCTGTGCGTGACGGCTGCCACCAACACTTGGTTGACGAAATCCATGTTTATCTTAGTAGTTATAAGTGTTGTCACATAATTTATTTGTGAGTTTTTTTGCTGTATCATTATTTATAAAGGCAGTGGCCGCACATGAACATTTATGTTCATAACTTACTTTTTATTACTGTTTTATTTATGGAGGCAAATTCACACATTTATAAATAAAGGTAGTTGCTGCGTGAATGTGTACAATCCTATTATAGTTTTTTATATCGTTTTATTTATCATGACATCTTTGCGCAAAAGACGAATGCTCACAGAAAAAGAGGTGAATGAATAGTTTCAAATTGGGAATCCGCAAGTGATATGAGTGACATAAATGATAGTGATGACGGAGTTATATCTAGTACAGCTGAGCAGGGATCTGAACATGAAGTTGCTGCCGATAAAAATATGACACATTTTGGTGGCCAAATAATGCCAATTTTCATCCGAATAATTTACAGTTTGATGAAAATAATGGTGAAATTTTGGCACTTTCTCAAAGTATTATTTAAAAAAAATTTATAAACACTATTGAAACTGCAATACATAATTTTAAAATTTGTATACAAAAATAAATTTAATTTTAACCAAAAACCTCACTCCACGGGGATCATGTGCTATATTAAAACTATACTCACCAAAGGGTATATATTTCTCCACTAGAAAATAAAATATGTCGGTAATCAGATTGTTCAAGTTTGTGCTGCAAAGAATTATCGGTCAACACAAGTTTTTGCTAGCGAATGAATTTCTTAGCCACTTAAACAAATTGTGCTCTAAATTTTCGGCGAACGTGTGAATAAAGCCTTACTCCATACCTGCTTGAAAGAAGCGTATAGTCGGATGGGAGTATTGTGAATTAGGCTACAGGTTACTGTCGCAGACCCTTATTTTCATGGTGTCAAATATTTTATTAGCAACAAATCCTTAACTGAAATTTAAAGACAGGCAAATATATCGGAAGAATAGAAATTCCACTTCGATGTCTTTGCAAAAGAGTGCTACATACACATGGAGCCTCCATGAAATAGCTCAAGTATGTTACTTCAAGGCTAAGAACACTGTCAGTAAGGACAACATAATCATAAGCTCAAAGTATGCTTTCTTTGTACCGGGAACAAAAGGCTCTTTTGATGGTCACTAACTCATTTTAAAAAATACCACATTTTATTCACACTTATGTTCGATATTTAAAGTGGACCTTGACTTGTGCTTACGTTTAAATTTAAGGAAAACTTTGAAAACGAAGTATTTTATTATTCTAAAATGTGTATTCCACAATTTTGCTATAAACGTTAATTTGTTGAAAACGACATTGATTCTTAAGATATACACTTGAAATTTATTTTTCTCAAATTTGAATTACCTGCTCCAGTGGCAACATGGTCTTAGGCGTCAATCTCGTATCATACCAGACTGCCAATGACAGTGATATTGGGGTTCAAGTCCCAGTCGGGTGTAAGGAGGGTGGTTTTCTTAAAGTGGTTTTCTTCTCTCCCTCGACGTAAATATGAATTAAATGTTCCTCTATAACTCATTAGCGTAATTAGTATTCATGCGTATAGCCTGAACAGTTTGTAGTAAGACGCGGTGTAAGAAAAATTGTAAAGTAAAATTTATGCTTACATTTTTAAAAAGTTTTATTTAAAAGTTTTGACTTCAATATTATAAGGATAAAAATACCTCCTATCAAATTTACCTTCTGCCCATACAGGTGGTCACGCGATCTAAGGCGTCAAGTTCGTAATATATTGTACTGAACGTGATAAGGACGTTGAGGCTCGAATCTCGGCTGAGTCCGTTGAGGGTGGTCTTACACATGTGATTTATCAGTGTTATTTTACCATTCACTCTTAATACCAATGCGGGATCATTTATTATAACTACCTTCTTCATATTTCCCATATATAAAGCCATTAGATAACACTGTGTCATTGATTTGGTGATCCACATCTTTCTACCCGTGCAGACTGTCCACCACCAAACTAAACCTTGAAACGCCGTGGAATGTAGATACAACCTCCAGCATGAATGCTCTGCGGGAAGGCATAGCCTACCCCTGTCCTTTTGGCGAAGTTGGTAATGTAGATTCATAGCTGTTTTAATTTACGTATTAACTACCTGTAAGCGCTAATAATTTGTTCAACAACAGCATAAACACATAGGCCTACATAATCCAGAACGTTAATTTATCAATTAGTGGGTGATAATAAACCAATTTCTCATGGCAGAACTTGTTGGCTCTAATTGACAAGATATTCCTAAGACCTCTATTCAGGCGCTCTAACCATTTTTATTGGAAATAAGTGAACAAGCTTTTTAAACATAAATAAAATAAAATAAAATATGCTAGCTATTTTTTAATTAATGTTTGTACACGCTTCAATTAATACCACAAATTTGCAGCAGCTACTTTAATAGCCTGCAAACAAGATGAACGTATAAAAAAGAAGAGAAAATATAACATTTCTCTCCTGGAAAAAATATTGCAGACTACGATGTAGTAGGAGACAGAACAAGACCTCCTAGTTAAAAGTCAGACACGTTATCCAGAATACCAAGATTTTCCTTTGCTTCTACCCTTAACACCCCTCTCTTCTAGAACCATTCCTACATACATACGTAAATACTCACCTTTCATCTATCCTAAAAGGTAGCAAACATACCTTACATGGATCCATAAAACCTGTATTGTAGTAAACTTACCTTCTACTATTCCACTATGGCTCAGCTTATAATATAGGGTCACAGTGTAGTGCGTCAAGGTAAGACTGCTACATTTCGGGATAAACATAGTGTACATACCTAATACATACATACATACATACATACATACATACATACATACATACATACATACATACATACATACATACATACATACATACATACATACATATATACATATATACATATATACATACATAAACTCCGTTAATCTTGATGCTTTACAATATAACCTTATCTTATAAGCTACGTCATAGTGGATCCATGCCAGGTAAGAATGGTATATTTCAAGGTAGATGAAGTGTACAATACATAAGTGCATACGTACAGTACATATGTTTCTAGATACAGTCCAATTTCAATAGAATTTTAGATTTTTGATCGTTATGAAAGTCAATAAAACCATTTTCATATGTTCATGTGTAAAGTTATGTGATCTGTATCTGCCAAGGTTTATAGATAAATATCAATACCTATAAAACTAATAAAGTAAAATTTTATCAATGTTGACCAAAAAAACACATGTTTGTATTTTCTAAAATGTTTCTTCCTAACTACATCCTAGTCATACATATTTAGATACACACTCACATTTAATATGTTTGCATACTCACACACAACCTATAATACGGTAAGCGTTTATTTTAGAAATTCTCCTAAAACAATCAAGTAATGTTTCTCAGCAAAGGTATGGCAATTGTAGGAAAATAGAGAGGAGGTAATTGAAAGTTCCCGCGTACCCCCTCACGAGGTTTTCGACTCTCGTTTGTCCTAAAGTAATTTAGAACATGCTTGCTTACCTTCCATGCCTCCAGGTCACGCGAAATATAGATTTGGAGTAAATGTGAGCTCAAACGAAGCGCGAAGGAAAGAAACAATAAGTGTGGATATTTAGGGTAGGTTCCCCCTCTTTGCACCCATTTTTATTACTTGCTCCGATTCTCACTACCCGTCCGGGTTGCTCGAATATTTAAATTAATGTGGATTCGTACTGGTGGTCACGTGGACTAAATTAGGGCTCATCTAGTTTGGACTGGGCTAAAATTATTCTGACCGGTTAGGCTAAGGGTATTTTTTCCCTAAACTATTTTTCTCTCCATGCAAATGCGGGAAGGCCTACATTTCCTATAAAAATTCAACCTTCCTCATTTCCTACCCTATTAGCGGCGTTAAATGGGGATATCTCAGATATGTAGTAAGACGTACAGTAGATAGTAATAATAAAATAATGGTAGGAAGGATGAGAAAGATAGAATTTAGTGAAAAAATACCCGCATTTGCGTGTAGGGATATTGGGAAGCAATATAGGAGAATTCAATTCAGTACACTCAACAAGGATTCAAAACCCGTTTTACCCAGTAATTTTAGAATAAAAACATTTATATGCTTTTCACCTTCGAATGTACATTCAACAATTTAAAATATAGTAATACTGTAGTTGCGTACTTTTGATTCCATGTGAATAAAAATGTTTTTTAGCTATTAAAACATGTGGAATCTTATATTTTTCAGTTTATAATACAACTCTACCCATTCCAATTGGCACTTTTAGTATATAATTTTAAAAACAACACTTTTTTGAGGAAGTAAAAAATAGAGAGATGAAGTTCTCTGATCATAAAAGATCGTAAACAATATTTCTAATCTCACATCAGTTAATTGTTGCTCGATCCACGCTAAAATAAAAGCATAAATATTATTCAAGGTTTGTGTTTGTGTGTGTGTGTGCGCGTCGTGTCTTACTACCCATCCGGGCTAGTCACATATTTACATTAATGAGGAATTTATAGGAATTGTAGCCGCGCTTGCTTGATGGGAGGGTGAGAAAACCATCTTAAAAAGCCACCCTCGGTAGCTGTTCACGCATAACCACCCACACAGGTCGAATTTCAAAGTGATGCTTTTTTTTCCTTTGTCTCGAACCTCACCATAGACTCAAAGGACTATTTCTTATTTGCTCCGCAACTAATTACCCTTCCTTGCTATACGAATTGATTTACACTATTTTAATAGAAATAAGGAAGTTAGAATTTAGATTATATGTCCCCGAATTTGGATTGGAAGGAGAGTGTGAACCCATTTAGGAAAATAAACCCTTTTAGCACACCTGGCCAGGATTCGAGCTCTGACCTCCACGTCACCAATAATCCAGACTCCACTAGTAAGGGTACTTTTGAGACAGAGAATGATCGTGACGATCGTATAAGAATGATCTCAAGAGTGCAACCCCCGGGCGATATGCGTCATTATCTTAGCTGTTATCGTCCACGCAAGAGAGTTGTTAAATATTTGTAACTGGGCGCGTGGAACGAATAATGACACTCCCAGATAACAGATCGAAGTTTGACGAGGTGGACGTGAGATATGACGTCATAAGACCACCAGCCGTCAGGAGCAGACGCACGATTGCCGTGCCTGACTCTTGACTCGTGAGTGCTGCGCAAAGCATGGTGGTCTTTACGTACTTCTCTCCAGGGGAGGTTAGGTTGTCCCAAATAGTATAAACTTGAGGGAATTATTACATCACTAGTGGGCTCAGAAGTAGTTATGTTGTCCCACATAGTATATAAGCTGGATGGAACAGTGGGTTCAGGAGTAGTTAAGTTGCCCCGCATTTAGTTATTATTTTAGACAGTGATCAATAACTGAATTTAATCTTTCAAAAGTAAATAAGGCTCACATTTCTAAATAATTTAAATAATTTACTTGTTGAAATGTATTTTTTTTAGTGAAAATCACAATTTTCACTATAATTATATTTATGAATGGGAACTTTGAATCTCAGAATCCCTTCAATCTTTAAGAATATTCAATAATCAAGGAATGAAGAAAATCTTGGATTCAATTTTTTTTTCTTTCAAATTGTGAGTTGAATTTGGTTTAATATTTATTATACTGATGTTTCATCCAAAGGTTATTTTAGGAAGATCTGAACAAAAATACCTTAGATCCCTAGAACCTTGTTTCTAAAACCTGCTAAAGGACCTTTTTATTGATTTTAAGATGTGCACACATTTTGTTATTGTCTTTTCTTACCGAATTTATTTTTGGAGTTTATTTACTTTTTAAAAATACGTTCTACCATTTAAAATCCGCCAGAAAGTTGACTTGATTTCCAAAAGGTGCTATTTTCATTGGAACTTCATTTCCAAAATATGATAAAATATGTTTTCAATATCTGCTTAAATCTATGTTCATATTGGATTGTTCTAATATCTGTTTCCAAAATATGATGATTTTTTTAGTTTTTTCCTTATACAACCATATAGGCATAAGAAAAATTATGTATTACCAGCTATATCCAAGGGAACTAGCTTAAATTTTGTCGGTGAGGAAATTCTAACGGGCTGAAAAAGGCTTTAAATTCACAGAGACAGGGTTTATTGGTCTGGCATTCAAACGAGGTTTCCTTAGAACCAATGTACTCAGTCGTCTTTACTTACCACAAAATATTAAAGAAATATATTAGATTTTCAAAAAATGTCTATGTACATCTTCTATCTCTGAAAACAAAAAAACAGCCATACATATATATATAGGCCTATATAATACATATATATTTTAGCACCGCGTCTTACTAACCGTTCAGGTTATACGCCAATGTACTAATTACGCCAATGGGTTGGGGATTAGGAAAGCTTAATTTAGAGTAAATGCACCTGAATTTGTGTTGAAGGAGAGTGGAAAATATTTAGTGAAAACCACCCTAGGTTCACCCAACCGGGATCGAACCCTGACCTCCCTGCCTTCGGCAGTCTAGTCCAACACGAGATTAGCACGTTAGACCACTTGGCCACCAAAGTGGGTAGTAACATATTGGCAGATAAAGCAAATTATGTTCAAGAACAATTAACAACATTGGGACTGGTTTGGCAAAACACAAATTTTTTCAAAAACTGCTTTGAGCCTACAATCGATCTTGTACAAGATCAAATAAAAGAAATAGCTATTATAAAAGAAGATCCTTTTAAGAAAAATGGACTTGACTATTATTAATCTTTACATAAAAATATATTTTTATTTTAAGTAACAATTCTCTTATTTTTCTTCAATTTTTGTAAAACAAAATGTAATATGATCATTATTATTCAGCCAAATATATTCTTGGTATTACAATTTTTACATAATTTTATTGTTAATGATTAATTTTCAATTACTTATGAATAGTTTTTTTAGAAATTAATTGCTTATTTTCTAGTAAATAAATGCATTGTAAAAAATATATTTTAATAGTAGTCGCTTAATTGTTATTAAAGACTAAAAATTTGTAATAGATTACCTCACACATATTATTTCAACTAATAAGTAAAAAAAAATTTGAATAATATTTTTATTGTGTTTACCTAAATATTATCATCTCACAAATTCCGGCAAGTGACCCGAACAAGGTTTACATTTATATTTAAGAATATAGAATATGTTAACATTTAACTACTTTTCTACTTTCTATACCAACTTAAGAGGTACTATATTAAAGTAAACTTATTATATTATCTATGTTTGTAATTATAATCTAAACCTGCTTCGGTGGCCGCATGGTCTAAGGCATCAATCTTGCAAGAGACTAGACTGCCGATGACAGGGAGATCGGTGTTCAAATCCTGGTCTGGTGAACTAACGGTGGCTTTTCTTAAATGGTTTTCACTCTCTCTCAACCCAAATGCGGGTACATTCATCTAAATTTAACCTTCTTCATACTTAACTCATTCGTGAGATTAGTACATATGTCTATAAACAGGTGGTAAGATGCAGTGCTAAAAAAAATTAGATTCTAATTCGAGATTCGGAATTCGTGGGAAAAATGAAGATTAAAATAAGTAAAATAATTTATTTGAACAAATGTATTTTTTAGTTTCAATTAAAAAACTTTCTTCACTTAGATTTATATTCATGCAAATAGAGTTTATCATATTAAATTTTAAAATTATTTACTGAAACTTATCTTATGTAAGTATAAAACACATAAAAATATATAATCAACATTTTAAATACATTTGTTTTGTTTTATTGAAGTTATAGTTTTACATACATTTGCTTTTATTTATTAGAAAGTCATATTAAAATATTATTAAGTAAGTTTTTTATTTAAGACTTAAAAAACCTTCTAAGTTTCATAGTAAGAAACTTATCTGATGGATAGAAATGATAATAGATCTTTGTTCACGTATTCATACGTCAAGCCATGTGATCCGGTGCTATCACTTTTTATAAATATTATAAATGCATATAAACAACTACTACTAATAGAGTAAAATTTAAATATTTCGAAAAATTGGATAATTCGAGCCCACCTTGATTCCCCATAAAATTTCTATCCATAACAACGATAAAAAATAGTATTTAATTTGAATTTTAGAAGGAAATATTTTGATAGTACGAAGCCTATTCATTGTTATTTTTTAACTTAATGACAGTGGAACGCTGACATATGGGGAGATTCTTGAAGAAGTAAAGAACCAAAATATCAAAGAATCTTCTGATGAAGAAGATAGCACAGACATCCAAGCAGAAGAACCAATTTCATTAATTTCTGAAGCACTTACAATAATGGAAAACCTGAGAAGATTCACTGAATCCCAACAAGACTTGAAAGAAAACCTTTTTAACGCAATCAGTGAACATGAAGATTTTATTTACTGTGTCAAGCTAAGCAAATTACAACAAACCAAGATAACTAATTTTTTTAAACGTAATGGAAAGAACTGATTTAAGTCTGCAATTTTTATATGTTATTTTATCCAAGTTTTTATATTTTATTTTTTAAATTGTTCTTGTTTTTTCATATAAATTATTAAATGGGTGTGTTTATATGTCGCATATTTTGAGAATATTGATTTATTGAGTATCAGCTGCTTAGATATTCATAAAAATGGTTAATTAGAATTTTGGATATTTATATTTTTTTTTAGAAATCTCTTGGTCTTCAAATTAAATAAGTTCTACTGTAATAGTCAAATGTTATCTTTGTTGACAGCAATATTTTTTTATAAAAGCTTCTTTCTAATAAAATCTTACTTGTATTGTAGAATTATTAGTTTATTTTTTCCTAAAAAAATAAAGTTCAGTAAAAACGTGTGTAGGCAATTTACACAGTAGTGCTAGAAAATAAAATATGGCTCATTCGTTTCTACTCAATGTGATGCTTTGTTCAAGAGAATCAAACAATATGTGCTAATTGTTTATAACTAGAGCACTCATTACGAGTGTATTTTAGAAAGTCAAATAATACGATGCATTCATAATGTGGTTAAAACTTCGACATCAATTAGACAGGTCGTCTGCACATTGTTCATTTGCGTGTGTGGTTATTTAACACAAGAACGTATTTTGCGGTCCCTCAACAAAGAAGGCTTTAAAACGGTCTGTTTAATGTGCACCGCGTCATACTACCAGTCCAGGCTTTGAGCATAATTACTCTTACTGTGGATTCCCATGTTCACCGAAAAACTAGCGTAGAGCAGAAACGTGGTCGCGTGACGAGCTCTAAGCCAATCACAAGATTTCCGCCTCATCGGCGCGAGCTGTTCCGCTAAAGTTCAACTCATCTCTACTTCGTCCACTCTACCTGAGATGTTCGGAACAGGAGAAACAATCAAATCTCAGAACCAAACATCTCAAATCAGTGCGCACGCGCTCTACAGTCAGAAGCTAGCAGACAGCTTCTCTTACCATTGTGAGGAGATATGAAATAACCATTGTCTGTGCCCGTTAATATAATGACTGTGTATCGATGTATTGGATTGTGCCACGATATCCATAGGGGGAATGATCTAAAATATGTGTTTATCCACTAGAAAATAAAATATTTTCCATCAAACCAACCTTCGGGTTGTTGACTTAATTAAAATATGTATAAATATAAAAATATATACATATAAACACATAGATAGGAAGAGAGTAAAGCCTAGTGAAGCTATAAAGTTGGATGGAGAAGAGCTGAGAAACTACAGAATGTAAAATATTTTGGAAGCATGATTGAGGCGAAAGGTAGGAGTGTAGAGGATCAAATAAGAAGAGGGCAGTGGGGGGAGTTGTGTGTAAGAGGTGTGTAAGAGACCTGCTATGGAGAAGAGAAGTTCCTTTGAAGTGTAAGGAGGTGCTTTATAGGGCGTACTTTGTACCCATAGTCCAATATGCAGCAGAAACATGGACATTGAATCTAAGAAAGACAAGGGAAATTGAGGCCACGGTAATAAAGTTTGCGAGGAGCATGTTAACTGCCACGAGGAGAAACAGGATTAGGAATAAAGTTATCCGTGAAATAGTGGGGGTACAGGGAGTACATGGAATAGTAGAAGAAGCAAGGCAGATATAGTATGGGCCTGTAATGAGGATGAGGATGTAAAAGGCGAGAACACCAAAAATAATGATGGAGATAAAGTATTTAGGATGTATTGGAAAAAATACCGCAAAATAAACCAAGGAAGGAATGGGAGGAATGGATAACAGGAAATGTGCAGCTGAGCTGAGAAGAATGGAAGTGATTAAAGGAGAAAGAACAGTGGAAGTATAGAGGAAGATAGAGGCATATTGCTAAATTCGTCCGGCCATAGGCTGGAAACAGTTGGTGATGTAGATTTTGATGATATACATGTATACACATACATATTCTTCCTGTGGGGAGGGACAAGGGAGGTAAAATTTAGAGGAGTCTTACCTTCATATGCATGCAGGAGGGTATTGAAGCATACAGGGAAAGAAAACTTAAGTACACCTATCAGGAATTCGATCCCTGACCTCTCCATCCTCCGGGAAACCAGACAAGACAAGACTGACTGACTTCTTTGTGCGAGGACTACTGGTGAAGTAAAGTTGGATTGCCACATGGAGCATAGTTTGGGACAAATAAATAAATATAGAATAAAAAAACTCAATTTATTTATCCTCGTCTGACACCATAGCTCAACTCATCTGTTTACAAAACTAAGGGTTCCAATTTTGATTCCCACGATAGTTGAAAATGTAGCTTAGGTGAGATCGGGGATTTACCTTTCACAGTGACGAATTAACTACTGGGTGACTGCGTACCGTGTCTCTTCTGGAATTAAGTTAGTTTGAAAGTCGGGTGCTGCTATAATCGGCTCGAAAAGTGTACAATAGCTACTCCAACTTATACAAATCATCCCCATGACGCATTTAAAAGTGGACGTTAAGGTTGGCATTATATGCTACGACCCTATCTTAATAAATGACACCATAGTGTAACCCGTCAAGGTAAGTCACCATCTTTCAAGATTAATGTAGGCCACAAACAAGGTACCTATATACCAGACCCACAGCCTCCAGGTTTAAATGGCTGTGCTCTTTGGGAGAGCTTGAGTCCTTCAACGGGGGGATTGCTAGGTGAAATCAAGGGACATTGAAAAAAACTCATTGTAAATATGATTTCACTAAATAGAAAACACAAAATTATATCCATCTCGAGTCACTAGTCCAGCTTCCACTGGCCATTACGATTACAATGATCTTTTTATGACGAGTATGTTTAAAGTGAGTGGTTTAACAACTGCACATTTGGAAGATATTTTATCACTGAGCATTTACACTAGCGAACTCCAGTGTTGATTGAATAAACCTGGCCCAAGGAGTACAGCGAAACTCCCGTAAGACCGAGGAACTGGTGTATACCTTGTTTGTATGCTAGGCGGGCCAGTTCGATGTTGGAAGTGCTGTATTTACATTGAGGGAAGCCAGTGACCCTGAAATGGTATCTGTCTGTGTATACAAACACTGTTATCACCTGAGGGTAGGTATGGTCGTAAAGCAAACCTCAAGAGGGCAAGGGTCAGAATACACCACCATGACTTAATATACCTCACACATGGTCAATATTTTGTGACCGCCTCGTGGGGTGTTAACACACACACACGTGGCTTAGAAGTTCTTTTTATATTGGCCAAATATCTTTTCTCCCGCTTATTACTACCCGTCCAGGTTGTACATATTTTAAAATACTCTGATGGGGTAAGAACGAGAAGGGTTGAGTTTGGAGTAACTGTACCTGCATTTTCGTGAGACTAGAGTGGGAAACCACTAAGGAAAACCCACTCTCAGTACACCCAGCTGGGGCTCGAAACACTAAAAAGAGCGAATCTTAGGGGAAAGGCAAGGAAACGACGTGAACGATACCCTCTTCCCCAAACTAAACTAAAACGTGGTGTTTATATAGAATATATAATATATCTATGGACTACCATGGCTTTTATTGATTGACGAAATTTTGCTACACGAGCCAATTAGAATTTGCCATTCTACTGCTACCCTGTCCTTCGTTTGTAGTCAGCAACAAATAAGCTGATTCTAAGGAACCAGTTGATCCCAAATAAGTTGTTCACAAATCTTTATAATTATTTATTTTAAAACAAGGACGCATCCAACAAAAAACTTTTAAAAAAATACTGTTTTAATAAAATATCAACTAAGGTGTACAAAAATATCCATAACTAAATAGCCACCATTATGTTTAACGACGTAGCCTAATTGGAGATTATTTTGCGAAGCGGGCTACATCTTAACTTAACGTACTTAACCAGTCTAAGCACTATCATACTCAGACACCATTGTGACAAATAGAAAGAAAATGGGAAGAAAATGTGCATTTCACTATGCAAGGCCTCTTGTTTATCTAATGATAGCCCTTCCCCTCTTCCTCTGACATATTTACACACTCACTGTATTATTTGCGCCTTGAAAACATTGACTTGCTTTATAAAACTACATTTTTCTTGTTTCCTAATCTAGATCATCTTATAATGTTATCGTGTTATGTTTCCACGGATTATTTTAATCTGCATCCTAGCAGGAATATTCCTACAAGCCCTTTTTTATGATCAAGCTATTTGGCTTGAGTTAAATATGCCTTTCTTTTTTATTAGCGTATGGAATTACTGAACAGGAGACACATGACGTCCAGTGCGGATGACTTTATGTAGACTATTCGCCACTTTGTTGTCACAGAGCGTTGCTCAGGGTACATCTATGGAAGTTATCAACATGTACCCGCAATTAGATGATGTGATGATATTGAATATGGAGGTGTGGACCGGTGGGAGTCTTAAACCTGACTTTAGCATAATTTACTAACCCCTGGTGACCGTTTGGATAATTCCTCTCAAGAGAAAAATAACCAAGGTACTAGCCGGGAATCTAACCCGGGTATCCCTAAGTTCGTAGCCAGGTATTTTTTACATTCCTTCCAGGGTTAGTTACGTGCCACCATTGACATGGGAACGGTGGCTTTACTTCCCCTCCAAAGGAAGCTGTGCTGTGGATTTTTACCGCTCAAGAGGTTTGAACCCACGATCATCGAGTCCCGAGGCGAGCACTAACATATGAAACAACCATCATTGGTGAAATTGTTGTTTCCGCTTTCATTGTGATGAATTGACGGGTGGGGGACGGGGCTAAGGGCTGAGTATGTTCTATATTTAAGTTAGTTTAAAGGTCGTGTTCTGATATAATCAGTCGGTTCAGAAAGTGAACGTTAAATACCTCAAATAATAATATTTTTAAGAAAATGTGTTAAACATACAAATCAAGAAACACTAAAACATCCAATTACCAGGAACTTAATTAAATATCTAAGGTATCGGAATCAACCCTTACATACATTATTAAGACACCACCTGTGGACGAACACAATTCACCCAAGTGTGTGCAAGGGCTCCTAACCACTGATCTAAGGTGGCGGGTGTCATGCGACCCTCCATGGCTGAAGGTGACTTCTAGTATCGAGAGTTGACTTTAAGTCGATCATGCATTCCAGGTAATATCTTTGTCAACAAGAGTTTTCGTGGAAACGGAAGGGAGAGAGGGAAGTGGATGTTTGATAAAATAATAAATAAATAAAACTAGTCTATATAGAATGGTTCATAAAAAAAAAAAAAAGATCCATCGTGTAAGTTACAAGTTCCATAAATATTTTAACCTGGTTTACTTATCCCCCCATTGCCCTGAACAGATAATAATGTATTCACTAGAAGATATATTTTCTGTGTCTGTTTGGATTGAGATTTAACGTATATTTTTTTTCAAAAATACACCGATATGATTAGGAGAGCGATCAGCACGCCTTGCTCAAACCGTGGAGGTCAGCTTTCGATTCCAAAAATACCGCATTGCACAGGATTTCTCTAAACTACGGGTTTCCATACTCTCTAAGCGATTGTTGACGTATACATCGACAATAAGAAAAGAGAGAGAACAAAAATTAGAATAACTAGTGGTTTTCTTAGCACCACGTCTTACTACCCATTCGGGCTTTACATTTATGTACTAATTACACTAATGGTATTAGGGATTAGGAAGGTTATATTTAAAGGGATTATACCCGCGTTTGCGTGTTGGGAAAGTGGAAAACCATTTTCGAAAAAACTCAGTACACCCGACCGAGATTCGAACTTCAATCTCCCCGTCATCGGCAGTCTAGTACAACATGAGGGTAGCGCATTAGACCATGTGACCACCGAAGTGGGTGTTAGTTAATCAAAAGTGTGTTCAAGTAAATAAATGCTACAACAAAATCGTACAAACCTTCTCATATAACCTGGTGTATTATAGCTTTGAACAAAATGTTTAAAAAAATGGGTTTTAAGTAAAATATCCCTAAGTACATTCTTAAAAAATATTACTTAACTTTGCTTATCACAATAAAAACTCTTAATATATAAATTTTAAACAAAATTGTTCATACAATTTAACAAAAAATTCTAATTTTCAAAAATCAGTTATTTGTGAACTATTAATAATTATAAAATATAAATATATTATTATTTATAATGACAAACAATTCCCAGTTAACTATTTTGTGCTACACTGGCCTGCTGTTATATAATATATTATATCCCAGATGTTTTATAGATACATGGGAGATGGATGAAACCTCCGCTCTAATTTCCCTCCAGTGTTTCGATTATTTAAGTCGTAATGGATCTCTCCAGGGGTTTGTGCCTTTATACCTGTATTTCGCATTGCGGTGCCCACCGATCACATTCTGGCTGAACTTTTGTGTAGAGAAAACCTTCTCGTGACCTGCTATCAAAGTCACTTTAATTTTTCTTATATTATTATTTTTATTACTCTCGTGTGTTAAAAAAAAAAGCGTAACGCTACATACCGTGCCCTGATTACTTAAAGAGGTTTTTTCGTGTCGCTATTTAGGACTTTTTTTTTTTTGTTTTTCTCTATGGTGGTGTTATAAGAATGATACAGCTTTGTAATAATTTTTAAAAGGGATTTTTGTGGGTTAAAAACAAGGTTTTTTTAATAGTAATATGTTTCACGTCAAATCTAAAGATTAATCTGTAAGTAGTTTAAAAAAATAATATTAAACTTAACATAGAGATTTTAAATATGAATTCTGTTATGTTTATCAGAAACAACAAACAGCCACAGGTCTCGTTGTATGACTACATATTTATTTATTCATATCTCTATTTTTATACAAATATCTGACAGCTAAGTTTATAAATCAACTTACATGTTTATTCACCAAGACTTGTGCTCAGTTCATAATTCTGAAAGTTGTAGCTAATTTAAATATAGTGACATTTTGTCAATGTTGACGGCTCTATATAAATATTATTTAAATTTTAAAGGTTTCTTCTATTGGTGACCAAACTGTAGACCCATTACATACGGTGGGCTGTGGGTTGTCAGCATGGCTGGCTTCACTTGATGATACGTTACAAATAAATTGTTCCCTTCCATAGAACTTTGCTCTTAAGTAACCAATGAACATGCATTTTTTTACTTCATTATTGCGTGTGTTTGTTTAAATGGGTACTCAGGGGAAGTGAACAGTTCATTTGTACAGTCCAAACAAGTCAAGCTAGCCCTGGCAGCAATCCACCACCTCTTTCATAGTATTTATTACATAATTTGATATTTTATGTAGTTTTTTATACAGAAGCTATCCCTTTGAGAATTTATCTAGATTGATATATATACTATAAAACTAAATTCAAACAAAATTATAGCTGAATTTTATAGTCAATATATTATAGTTGTAAATTACGGCTATAGCGACATCTTAATATTATATTCATTAAAAGGAAAAATGACACCTAGACATGGTAATCGTACCTGGTACACTTAATCTGGTACATCAATGTTCCTGCCACTGAGCTATCCAGGAGTATTCCCGTTCATATTTAAGGGCAGAGTCTGTGATAGACGTGTGATAAATCTCTTAGCTACATTTAGGCGATCAAATGATCACGAGCTACCAGATAACGCAGCCACCTTCGACTAGGTAGGGCTTTACTAAGCCAATACCACAGTTGTACAAATACATATAACAATATGAATTAAATAATCAATATATTATGATTGTTAATTATGGTAGTAGCCGCATATAAATATCATATTCATTAAATATAAGAATGACACTTGGATACGAGAATCAAACTTGGAACCTTTGGCTTAATATGCCAATGCTCTTATCATATGAGTGAAGAATGACCCTGAGCATGAGATGACTCTCGGATCGCTCCATGCGTCACTCCCATGTTAGACTGGTTTGCTGATGAGTATATGATCAGGTATCGAATCCAGGTCGGGTCTCCTAAGGGCGGTGCTTCCTAGATAGTTTCCCGCTCTCATTTCACGCAAATGTGGGTAGATTACTCATAAAACATTCCTTACTCCTCCCTAACCTATTAGATTTATTATAATATACGCGTATAACCTGATCAGGTAGTAGGATGCAGTGATTAAAAAAAGTAAATTAAGAATACAGAAGGATTCTTTTAGGAAGAAAAGTATCTGACAATTACCAAACCTGCTAAAACTATTCTCAAACGTGATGTGATGTAATAACTAGCTGCCACTTTTGATAGAACCATGGTGTAGATATGGATTGAATTGTATTAATAATATAATAAAGTGGTATCAAAGCTGACAGGGAAAATATGTTTGTTTTTAAAAAAGGTTATTCCTACCAGAATCTTACTATACACATGGAAGCGTCAAAAGTTTACGCATTCACTGTTTCAAACTAAGAATTTTTCAAATAATAAAACATATTCCACATTTTAACTACTAACTATAAAATATTGCATTGACAACTTATTTATTTGCACATGGGCCAATTTTTTTTTATAATCCTGGCTTCCACCATAAATCTATCTCTTTCTATGAGCATTACGAAATAAAATACGTTTATTTTTTAAACTAGTAGCTCAATTTTATACATGTCAGAAGTATCTGGAGAGTTACACTTATATTTTATAGTAGCAAATATTTTGCATATTGCAAAATCAAGTGATCCTCCCGAATATTAAAATTAAATTATGATCTACTCTACTATTATGAGCCATTTTATACTTTACTAGGCTCAATGGTTTTAGTATTTCATTCAAAAAATTCACAGCGTAGTTTTTAAATCTAAATAACAAATATAAAGAATCTCCAAAGTGTCTTTACTATATTTTTTTACCATACAGGCTTGACATTTTTCATTGAGTGCATATATTCCTATTTTGTGTTTTAACCCACACATGAATGAACGCGAAAATCAAGTACTACCCTAAACCTACTTTCATTGACTACACTTTCATACGGTATTTCTTCGGAATATTATGCTATTTGATACTGTCGTCCAATTGATGGCCGCTTTAATTGTATCATAAAAATAAAATATAAACTAAAGACATTAATTTATTTGCTTTATATCGTTCATAAAAATATTATATATATATATATATATATATTCCAAAAATATATATATATATATTCCAAAATACTGTTAGGAAGACATCCAAAGCCCCTTTTTTTAAAACAAAATATTATAAAATGGAACGTACTACGATATCATTAAATTTTAATAGTGGTTATAAATGTTGAGTTACATATTATATCTGTGACAGTCGGAACATAACTTAGAATATATCGTACACATTTATCTAGTGGGGTATTTAGTAAGAACGATTTCCAATTAAGATATTATTTCCTTTAAGAAACATACCACATTAATAAAGAGGGATCCTCGTAAAATAAATTAGGCTAAGATTAAACACAGGTATAATAATTATTAATCCTGAAATAATTGGTTTCGAGGCTGTCCTCTTGGTCTAATGTTCAGCGTTCCTGGCTACTAATCTAGAGGTACCGGGTTTTGATTCCCAGTAGTAAAATATATTTGTTTTTTTTCCAATGGGGAATTTTTTCTATGGTCGCTATCATCTGTTTAATTAAGCTTAAGCTAGTTTTGATACTTCTATTAGCACACCATCATTATTATCGGAGAAATGCGACCACATCTACATTTTGTCTCAACCTCAGATGTTGGTTACATATCCGCTACCGCCAGTAGAAAGCCAGGAGGCAGGAATGTCAAACTGACAAACTCTGGCGGCATACGCTAAAAAAAGTTTCAAATAAAAACTGTCCATGTTGACGTGTATAAATAATACGCTTTTAAATGCACCAAGCAATGTCTATAAAATATAGTTATATCTCATAGACATTGATTAACGCATTTAAAAATGTAATTTGTATAAAATATACATATATATATATATATATCTTATAGACATTGCTTAGCTCATTTAAGAGTGTATTGTTTATTATATACACACAGGTTGATTCGTAATTGTATACAATAAAGTACAATTTAAAAAAGTGTAATCTACACTGAAAAATAAACTTAAAGTCTCATAACAACATATTGCAGTGTAGCCCCTTCTATGTCCTTCAGGGAAAAGGTCAGCGCTCAGCATTACAAAAACAAAACAAAAAAAAACAGCATAAAAAAATTAATTCAGAGTGAGCTGTCAGGTCTTTGAGAATGATTATATTATCATGTAACCGTCCATGTAACTCTGCCAACTCGATTTTCAAACACTTTAGGAGCACCAAAAGAAAAATTTATATTTTAAATCCATAAACAATATTCCCAGACCACTGAAGGTAAAACAACTTTAAAAAAAATCAATTGTAAGGCAACAACTACGTAGTCCAGAGGTAAATATTTTATTTTTACCATAAAAAAATATGTATGAACAAAGAATTTACAAAAGTTTGCATAAGGACCATTAAATATTAAAAGGTACTGTCGTATCCCAGAATGATCAGTTCCAGGAACTAGAGGATAGGAACGTTTGATTCTTTCAAACTCCAAATCCTTGATAGGAACCTCGAAGCTTAGAGCTAGAAGATAAACTTGTACGAAGTAATTTGATAGATTAACTATTTATTGCTTCTAAAGTACAAGTTGTTTCAACAAGGAATCCAGAATAAAATAATACCGTTCAAACTGCGTCTGTCTACTTGAGTGAGTGAGCTCATTTTTCAGGGTTTATATACCCCTCTTGTTTATTTCTAGAACTTCCATTCTACGTAGTAAAAGTGGTGTAACCGTGGACTTTAGGAACATCAGAGGACAACATGTGACCCTGGTAGTTTCCAATGTTTACTCTTAATGGACCTATCTGAGCACTTTGAATAGGGGCTGTGTTTCAAGTCACGTAGCCCCAAAAATATCTATAGTCTATAATAACTTAATTTTGTTACTACCTATACCCAATTATACCTTAGTAACACCTCCTTGTATTACGTTTACATATTATTACATACACCTTAATAATTATATTAATTATTATCAATTACCTAGTGGCTTGTCTTATTCACTTAGTACACCTTAAGGTGCGCCTTATACGACGGTATGACGCATAGCTAATTAGACCCATCCTATGACTAATCAAACTCGTAAGGTGGTACGTCTTTTAAAAATGTTTATAAATTACCAACAATATAATTATAATATGAATTACGTACGAAATACTTATTTAGGATAGATCTTGAAATTTACGATTTAATTTTGCTCAAACCAAAAAAATTAAAGCTCTCTCAAAAAGAGCTAAAATATCTATCAATCAATCTATCTATCCATCCATATCTCTCTCTCTCTCTCTATATATATATATATATATATATTATATAATGCATTGAATGTTAAGCAAAAGAATAACGTAATATATTACCAAAAACACCAGTCATGTGTTTTTATTAAAAAAAATGTATTTGGTAAAACACAATTGATCACACAATTTTACATTTAAATTTTATTATTGTCAAAAGAACTTTAGCAGAAAAGCTTACATTTAGACTTCATATTGTCAAAAGGACTAGAGCATAAAGCTCCAAATTTACATCTAAATTTTATCATTGTCAAAACAGACCTATCCAACGTCCCACAATAAATTCTAACATACATTTAAACTTTGTCTAGTCAAAACAGATTCTAGCAGAAGAATTTACTTTTAAACTTCATCTTTGTCCAAAAGACTAAAGCACAAATATCCCAATTCAACATTTAAATTGTATTATTGTCAAAACAGATTTCTCCAACGCTCCACAGTAAATCAAATTTACATTTTCATTTTATCTAGTCAAAACAGATTCTAGCAGAAAGACTTATATTTAATTAAATTTAAACTTATTAAGTCTTATTATTTTAATAGGGCTGAAAGGGGATTTAGAATTACATTTTACGAAAATATGAGTTTTGCTCTTACATTATAATATGACCTAGCAGTACCCTCGGTAGATATCCCGCAAAGAGTGATTTTCCTTAGCACTCCCGGCAGTGTATATTTCGTAGAGCAGCGGTTTTCAAACTGGGGTATGCGTACCCCTAAAGGTACGTGGCCACCTTTCAGGGGGTACGCGGGCAGCTCTCAAGGGAAAGTTGGCAAAATAAAAGGGGACTTAGGTAAAACTCTAATTGTTGGCAGTAACCGTTATCTGGTTATTTCCACCACTCTTTTTCCCTTATTTGCTCTCGGCTGGAGACCAATTTCTGAGATTTTTTAACCCTCTTCTTGACACCTTCTACATTAGCAGTTTATTATGCCTTTCTCAACATATTCTGTGAGAGTGGTTTTTCATCCATGGTGTACCTAAAACATAAGTACCGCAATAGGCTAAATTTGAAGCCGGAACACCACTTGAAAGTTCAACTGGACAACCAAACATCAAAAAGTTGTGCCAAACCATGCAGTCACACCCCTCTCACTGAAAAACTTTGGGATTCATAATATATCAGCTCCAGAATTACAATCAAAAATTTTGACTTGAGAATATTGTGTTTATGTTTACTTTTTTCCCTTTATTTTTGAACGAATTTGTGAAAAAAATCTATAAAACTTTTTACAATAAAATTATGTTTGTTTTAACCGATCATAACGATTCTCAATAAGATATAATGTAACTATAACAGTAGGATTCTCTCTAACTAGCTTTGTCACATTTGAAATATTTTGATTACAGATATTTTTTCCCAATAGATTAAAAGATCAATAACTTACCAAGTGGTCATATTTTTTAAAGCCTGTCATTTGGACTTTTTTTTATCTTGGTGGTACATTAAACTTTTAGACATGGCCGAGGGGTACAATCTAAAAAAAGGTTGAGAGCCGCTGCCTTACAATTTACCATAGAGGGGCGGGGTAGGGGACGAGAAAAACAGGCCACGAGGGGTATCACATGGGAGGGAAACGTGTGACGTAGAATAAGGAGATTTAGCCATGAGACCAGTCTCTTGTTACACGTTGTCCACCAGACTGGAACATCTCAGAATAGTAAACCAGACTATTCTCAAAGGTAGTAGTAGGTTCGAGCACCGGACGCGCCTCCTGGCACTCTCGGCGGGAACTGGTTCACCCTGGCGTTGGGTAGGTCAGTTTAATTGTGGATCATGTTGCGGCCAGACGCTCACATCGTGGGATGCGAGTAATGGCATATAGTCGGTTCGGGAAAACATTGCGAAATTGGGTCACATGGTAAGTTGTGTTTACATAATATTAGCCCATCGACTATTATTTGATGCTTCTTTTAATGTTAACACGTTTGTAGTTTGGATCAATGTTACAGCAGGGACTGCTTCGTTATTGAGATATGGCAACATTGTGGGATAGCATTTGGCGTGCTGGAGACATGGAACATCACACTCAGCAGCTTGCTGTGATTGAAATTGGCCAGTAAGATGGGAAACCAATACACAAACGAGGAACTGACCGATATAATTTTGATTTACTGTGAGGAACGAAAGAATTCCGCTTCCACTCTTGTACGTATGCTGTATAGGTAATTACGACCGTACAGTGAGACGCTATTTGAATGAATACTGTCACAGGCAATGGATTTGACGCAACGGACCTGTTGTATGGCCGGCGAAATATCCCAATCTTGCGACTTTTGGGGGCACACGAAGGGAATTGTTTACTCCCAACGCCACAGCACAAGATAAAATCTGTGTAATGTAATTGTGGCTGCTGAAAATATGATCCGGGATATATCGCACTTCTTCCAATGAACACGACAGTCGTGGTGCAGGAGGGCTGAAAGTTGTGTTGTGAATGTAATCGTGGACACTTCGAACTTCTCCTAAGAACGTGCAACTTTCCACTACCCAGGTAAATAAAAACATCTACGACATAATTGCAGTCTTTGTCTGACCTCTCCCTGTCAGTCTCTCAATAAAGAACCTGGCAGTCTCTCAATAAAGAAGTGGTCCCGGCATAATGTTGTTATGAGAATGTTAGTATCTTTTACAGTGTGTACTCGATTGCACCGCTTCATTTTATACAATTACAAATCACTCTGTATATACACACATGGATGTTTAGTAATATATGTATGTATAAATCACTAGGATACCTCACCAACTTCGATGGACACGCGGTCTAAACGCAACGTTCATCTAGTTGGGCTTGCCATTGACGAGGAGGTCATGATTGGAATCCCGCTTTGACTGAGTGTACTGAAGATTTTTATTCCTAGACGGTTTACAACCCTTCTGCTACGTAAATGTGGTGGTTTCTTGAAAATTATACGTTCCTCATTCCTGTCGCACTAGCGTAGCTAAAATTAGTATATTCTAGAAGGTAGTAAGACGCGGTGGGAGAAAAAAAATAGGTATATCTTAGAAATGAAGCTATCATATTTTGGCGATTGAAGATTAACACGACGTGGCTGATCGTTGGTCTTCTTTAAGTTATTGGAGTGTTGCCATGCGCTCCAGTATCCACAAAACATCCCAATATACGCAAATATATCAACCACTTACGGGGACAGCAAGACACTAAACACTCGACAAAAACAAAATAAATAGAGCTTTCTCAAACTCGCATGAGCCTCCTGCAGGCTCTAAGAGACTTTCTCTAATACCCCCTCCAACCCTTTATTTTTTACTTTTCAACCAAAGAAAGATGCATTATTTATGTTTTGTTTTTGACATGTCATCCAGGGTATATTTATTGTTCTTATGTTGGTCAAGGTGTTACGTTCCTTATGGTGGACCGTAGTCAATCAAACGCGAAAGAATAAACGTTGGATTTTGACCAAATTTCTAATTGGGTACGGGATTATTGATACATTTGTTTTTAGTTCAAAGTATTGACATCAGGTTTATTTAAAAGCTTAATATTTATGAAAGGATAAGTTGGAATTTAATCCAGAGTAGGTGTATCCGCATTAGTATGAAGAGAGAATTGGAAAACTACGGTGATAAAATATCACATTTGAAAACCAGCCCACAATGCGCTCAGCCTTTATTGACCAGCTTTAAAAGAACATGAGTTCCCTTGTTAAACATGCACAGTAGAGCCTATTCATGGGGAGCGAGTGGGAGATAACATATCACAGGTGATCTGTCAACACTCCACAACACGTAACTATTAAATACACTAATAGAAAATATAAACTCCTCCGTATAAATGTGATTACACTTCTTCTGAATTTAACCTTATCCATCCCTAACACAGTAGCGTAATTAATACATATGCGTGAACATGAACGAGTAGTAAGACGCAGTACTAAAAACAATGGTTATATAAACAAAACAATAATTATTATTAAAGTCTACGATTGGGAATTAGCTTGTAATGAAACTCTTGGTTCAAACTATCTCAGTTGTGTCTGCTACTACAGCTAAGGTGTGATTTTGTAAAGACCGCTGTAACCAACGCTTACCCAGTAGCGAAATCAGTGTCACCTCCAACCCCCACATCCCGCCCCCACCCCCACTACTCATTCCTGGTGCATCCAACATCCGCTAGAAGAGTTTTACAAACATTAAAATCGAATGAGAGAGGAACTCTAGACCGCATCACAAAGTGACGTCAACGCATTTCATTTCGTTGCAACTCAGCGGGAGGAATGGAGGCGGGTGATGGAGTGCAAGTGAAGCAACCCCTAGGGGGTGTAAAGGTGAGGGGGGTGCGACGTGTCACATCATACAACCGAAACAGTTGCGGACCGTATCTGGGAAACCACAAAGTGGAGCGAGCCTACCGACAGGTATTTAGTTTGGTTTTTAGTTCATTTGATCTCGTTTTATCAGCTCGGATTTTGGTCTTAACAGAGCCACAATCTATGAGGGCTTGGTATTTAATGTAGAAATAATTTAAACTTAATTTGATTAATAAATTAAATGTGATGTATTTATAAAAAAACAATGTTGCTAGATCCCTTGGTAAATATTAGAACTAGAAATTAATTAATAAGGCGGCATTCAAATATTACATACGCCAAAACAATATTTATGTAAGATAAGGCAAGGGTGGCGCAGTAACCCAGACACCCCAAATGACACATAATAATTAAAGTGTTGAGATGTGGATTCACGGATCTTGTTGTCAGATTAAAAGTTTATTATAATCTATATTAATTCATGTATTCACTAATACTTTCCTATAATTTCAATTAAGTGTAAATTAAACTTTACAATATTTATCTTTTTTAATTTGTCCTGTTTATTAGAATAAATGTATATTCATTTTACAACAGTGCTTATTGTGAACTATTTTGCACCATTAATTTACACCTGCTACGTTAATATTTACCCCAGTAATTTATAAATTTCATAAAAAACTAATGATTATTCCTGTGAACTGATTATTACCAAAAAAAAATTCGACAAATATAATGTAAGCAATAGGGGAGAGTTGGATAGTGGGGATTACTTATTTTTGCTTACAATGAGAAAGAGTTGGTCCCAAATGTCCAAAAATGTGCTTACGTAATACTTGCACGCCCCCCTCTAAAGCATTTTGATAAGCATCTTCCGTAAACAAAAAAATAAATAGAATATATGTTCTTACATTTGATTCTTTTTTTTTTTAATTCACGTCCTACTATTCGTCCAGGCTATTCCCATTTTTTTTATCACCACATCTTACTACACTTTTGGTCTATACGCATATTAACTAATTACGCTACTGTGTTAGGGAGGCGGAAGGTTGAATTCCAGATAAAGTGTACATATTTAGGAAAAAACTACTACAACACACAGAACCGGCAGTAAAACCTCATTCTTGCCGTCATCGGTAGTCCAGTCTATTGCGAGAGTGACGCCTATTCGATCACCGAGGCGGGTCTATCCACATTCTAACTACGCTAAAGTGGTAAGGATGGAGGAAGGTAGAGCTTATAGAGGAAATGTTCTCGGACTTGCGGAGTGGAAAACCGTTTAGGAAAAAAACCCACCCTCTTTATACGCTCCCGGGATTTGAACCCCAGTCACTGACAAAGCAAACCAGACGAGTTTGACGTTTAATCCATGTACCCACCAATGAGGATCACAGTTCTAATAAAACCTATCCATGTCGAAAATTGAGGGGGGACAATTTATAACATACTTGTTGTAGACATATTTGCTACTTTACTAGTAGGTGTAGGATTAGATTAAGCTCTCTCACAAAGTATTAATGATTAAAATAAATGTGTTAGGTTTATGTATATATATAATTTAGTATATTTTTGTCAATGGTAAATTTTCGGCCATGCCGAGAGTAGAACCAAGAACCCTTTTCTCAGTAGGCAGACAGGCTACCGACTGAGCTAAGGTGTTGGTATGTGAAATAAATATGTTAAATTTATGTACCGTAAAGTAACAGGATCAGGATGTTGGATTTTAAGCAACTCCATTAAATTCCGTCTGAAAATAGTATAAAATACCAGTCCAGCAGCTGGAACAAGACAGAGGCCATCTGAGGACAGAGTTCATAGGGCTAAAACACAGACCCAGTCCCACTTGAAGGTTACTTATATTATTAAAAGCTACAAGACTGTAACTTTGTGACGACTAGAGCTTGACTAACTTAGACACTTCATAAAAACATAACAGGTTTTCTGTTTGATTTAGCAAAACTGAAAAAAAGCTTTGGCAAACATATTGTGAATGTTAGTAAGAATAAAGACTGTACGGGGATTAAAAGAATAAAATTGGTTTGAAAATAAAAAGAGTATAATGTCACCTTTGAAAGAAGAGAAACTTGGCGTGGCGTGTTATTGTTTGTAACAGGAAGTCATAATTGAGAACTCGTAACACCGTGCTCCTCTCGTTTTTCACTACCTCTGTAAACAAGGGAAAAGTTAAATTAATATAGTATGTTATTATTTACTTACTTGCTTGTGGTTTTTTTTTAAGTCATTAAAATTCGTAATTATTAATAATAGTCTAAGAAATAACTATTTGATCATGGTTTTCTTAAAATGTCGTTCGCAGTGTTAGCTCTTTTCATGATTCTATATAACGTAAGGTTGGCACATTAGCTATAATACATAGTTGGTTCACGGTAACTTAGTACTTTCCTGATAAATGAACAGTTACTAAAATTTGTTATGTACTGCTCTGTCTTTGACTGAGTGAGGCCAATTTTAATATTTTTACTCCCCACCCACGTCTTAGAACCCATCCGGGCTACACACGTTTTAACTACATTAATGAAATGAAGTTGAGGAAGGTAGAATTTAGGGAGAATGTAACAGAATTAGTTAGGAATTAAAGTAGGAAACTATTTAGAAAATTCTATCCTCAATAAACCCAGCCAGGACCCGAATTCCGATCTCTCTGTCACCGGAAAACCACACTAGATAAACCTCTCATTTAGCTTTCATAAAAGGCAAAAGCTAGCTACCGCGAATGGACTATATTCTATGTCGTAACAATTTCAGTTTGGTACATTTTAGGGAACAAGACCCCAACACATAAAACATTTAATTATATCCCCATTATCCACACAGATGGATATGTGGACAGAGGCGTCAATATCACCTGTCTAACTTTCCGGCGACTAAGAGGCCAAGGTTAAAATGTCGGTTGCAAGTACCAAGGTATTTTTATTACTTTCCCCGTTTTCAATATCTCATCATCCGTCCGGTCTATATGCACATTTACACTAGCTGCGTAGTTACAAAAAAAGTAGAATCTAAAAATGTAACCGCATTTGCGTAGAAGGAGAGTGAGAAAATTATTTATGAAACAACACCTCGGTTCACACCCACCTGAGCCTAGACATGTAGGCTACGTCTGTATAAAATCAGACAAGACAATACTGAATTCCTGGGTTAGTTAAAATGGTTGGTAAAAATTCGTAAATATTTGTATTTATTATTTATCACCGTGTCTTACTACCCGTTCGGGTTATACGCTTGAGTAATAATTACGCTAATGGATTAGGAATTGGGAAGGGTGAATTTAAAGGAAGTAAAGCCGCATTTGCGTGGAGGGAAAGTGGAAATCCATTTAGGAAAAACCACCCCCAGTTCACCTGACCGAGGTTTGAACCTCGATCTCCCCGTCCTAGGCAGTTAAGCTCAATACGAATCTAGTGCGTTAGCCAACTACACCACCGAGGTGAGTGAATTTTTGTAATAAAATGGTTTCCCCCTCTCCTCAAAGTAAATAAGAGTGTACTTTCTCACAATTATCGCCTCCTCATCCGGGTGGGTGGGTGGTACGACAACGTGACACATAAGACAGTTAAGTGCATCTCAACCATCCGAGTGACCTTGGGAAGGAATCACTGTGAGTCGCGCGGCTAGTATCCTACTAAGCGCGGTAGATGACGCTTCTATTCAGGAAACAATTAGGGGAGGATATGGATCGAAAAGGATTAGGCCTGTCGCACATTGGACGCAGGGCAGGTTCAGCAAAGGCAGAGGGCAGGCAGAGGGCAGGCAGAGGGCAGGCAGAGGGCAGGCAGAGGGCAGGCATAGCACAGGAAGAGGTTTTTGCAAGTCACCGCAGATTTGAAGCGAGTCAAGGAGCTTTCACCCAGTGGTATAAGACGTGATATGGCGTGTGAATTAGAGGAACTTCTGATTGATTTGGATTCTGAGTCAGATTCTGAATTAAATAATTTAATTTTACTCTACTCTCTTAGTAAAAAAAAGGAAAAATACGAAAATTGTAATTTACTTAATGCGCAGTGTCTAGTAACATCTAATTCTTCTAATGGGTTGTACAAACTACTGTAGATTAATTTCACTAAGTACGAAAATCTAGAATATTAAAATTACCGTTCGAGTAATTTAGTTCAGTAGCAATCTTTTCCAATAGCTCATCATACAACTTCGTCCTCATGTAGTCTGGATTGCTTGTTTCATATAATATTGGATGGTCTTGAACTAATGAATAAGATGCTCCGTCACAATACACCAAAACTACGTGACAGAGGCGCAGAGGACACAGGAAAACTGTGCGTCTACTACAACCAGAGAGAGGCGGGAAAGAGGCTGAAAGAGTTATCCCTACACTGCACCTGCACTCTGTCCAATACCCATAAGAACACGTGTATTACAGATTTTCCTATTCCTCGCCTGCCCCTCTGCTGCGCCTGCCCTGCGTCCAATGTGCGGTGGGCTTTATCTAGAACACTTTGAAAGTTACTAGGAAATAATTGACTTCAAGTCCTGATTTAATTAGTTGGGATATGAGTGGGTGGTTTTCCTAGCCCGAATGGTTGGAGAGGTCAATTTAGAAGTCTAAGGAGGATGTTTCGACTCTGGGTGATCACAAAATAGCTCAGTATTTATGTCCATGGCTCTATATTTATCTAAGTCTATTTACTATTTAGGTGTGATCATAAATTAAGTTTGTTTGAAAGTCGTTGACTAGTGCGTAGTTGTTTTTATAAGTTAAGCATTAACTATAATAAAAATAAAATGGGTGCAAATGGTTTGACGTCTACATTTATAACGGTAACACAATTTGCAAAAATCAAGTTCAATTAGTTGTCACCCGCTTCGTTGGCTGAATGGACTAGGCCCTATGGAGTCACTTTTGCTTGCTATAGAATGAACTACCGATGGCGGGGGAAGATCGGGGTTAGAATTCCGGTTGGGTGTACTAAGGATATTTTTACCTAAATAGTTATTCACTCTCCCTCCACACACATGTGTGTACACTTTCTCTAAATTCAGCATTGCTCATCCTTAACACATTAGCTTAATTATTACATATGTGGATACACCGAACGGATAGTAAAACGTGGTGCTAAAATATATACATGTACAAAATTAGCTCCATGACGTTAGCCTAAAAGCGAGCTATACCGTCCGAGCGGCCACCACACGCTGGCAAAGGTAATGCCAACATTTGCTGATAGGGGGTGTCATGTGGTCAACCCAGGGAACCTCCCAGTCACCATTCTCAGTTTTCTAAGCCAGAGTCACTATTTATATATTCAAGTAGCTCCTAATTTGTACTCACGAGGCTGAGTTGACATTGTTTCAGACCTACTGCTTCACAGAAATGTCTGGAAGCTCCAAGGATCGAACCCAGAATCTCTGGATTTATAGCCAGGTATTCTGAGCACTAGATCATAGAAATGGTTTGTACCATGTATATATACATAAATGCATTAATTATACCTTGGATTTGGTTCCCCACAACCCCCCGCGACAGTAGGGTGAACTGGGAGGGTTTTTTCCTAAATGGTTTTCCACTTTCCCTCCACGAAAATGTGGGTTCACTTTCTCTAAATGTAGCCTTCCTAATTCCTAGCCCATTAGCGTAATTAGTACTTAAGCGTACAACCCAAACGGGTAGTAAGACGCGGTGCTAAATAATACAAAAAAATATAGTACTTAGTAAACTCAAGTTGATAAACTTATACGGACTCTTACGGAGTACAGATTTACTGACTGGGATCCATGTACTGTACATGCAAATCTGCTTCAATATCATCTCTGGTTTACTTGTAAGGTCGGAATTTAAATCCAAACCAGGTGTTCTATGGTAGTTTGTTTCTAAATCGTTTCCCACTCTCCCTCCTCGGAATTACGGGTACACTTCCTCTACACTCTGCCTTTTTTTGTTACCACCCCATTGGTGTAAAAGCGGCAGGTAGCCCGGACAAGCAATAAGACGCGGAGCATGAAGTCTCGGTGTGAATCTCTCAACAACTTTTTACGCTATTGCTGGTTCATTTCTTCAAACCCAGCCGTTTCACCCCTACTCCTTAGATCTAGTCGCTATTTACACTTGTACAGTAAGTCATCGACATACACGTATTCAAGTTATGTGGATTCTTAGATCCGTGGTCGCAGTATTTCGACTTAGGATTAGCAAAGCCATCTATCAAACGTCATTCTAAACATAATATGATTATGGTGTTTCTAGTAAGATAAGGCACAGATGTTAGTGTCATCGCCATTTTGTTTGTTTTTATATTTTTGTGCTTGATAGGAAACTGAATAAGGTTTAATTTTTTATCAAAGTTTATTTCAAAAGAAGAACTTGTTTAGCTTTAAATATTCTTTGAAATGAACATCTATTTCAAAAATACATATTATTTCAGCACCATTTGATTTAGATTGTTTTTAAACTTGAGCATAAGCCTTCAGAACGAATTAACCGCATAAGTTCTAGGACCTATTGTTTTGAACGTACACAACCTTTTAAAAATAACTAAAAATAGTCCGGTATATAAAAATGTTAGAAATTTTCTTTACTCTTATATTTGTTTGATGAATTCATTTTAAATAATAGACTAGTACGTGAAAAAGGCCAATTTATCCTCCGTTTACTCCGAGAAGTAGCAAGCCTACCTTGCTTGATTCCACTATAGTCTAGGCTATAAAATAGGGCCATAGTTTAATCAATCAAGGTTGATGGGGAATGGAGTGTACACGCTCACATATTACGCGGCTGCCACCGTAAAATTACTCACATCCACCTTACCCAATCAAACCATTGCTCTGGTGTTTTGCTGAGGATCACCGTAACCCCTTCCTATAAAACCTCCACTGTTAAACACGATTATGTATTTATATAGCGCTGACAGCAACGAATCCAACGCAATCGATCACCACTGATACATAGATATACTCTGGGGGCATTCCAGTCAAGATAATGGCCGTGCATGAGCACATACGTCCGTAAATTTAAAAAGGGGGTTGATTGCTCATAAAAGTTGTGCGGTAGATCAAGCTTGAGATCCTCATTGGACACAGATTACTAAGCATTAATCTCTATTATAGAACTGAATGGACATTTGTGGCTGAGATTTTCGAGGCGTCGTCTGCACACTGTTGTTTAGGAAAGAAATAAACTTTCAGTTATCTTTTTCTCTCTTACACACATACAAGGCAATTTGGCGTTTTGATATCATTCACTAATTTGTATGAGATTTATCAATTTATGTTTAGTTAAGTGAAATAAATGTGTTAGTAAAAGGTTTGTTAAATAGTATAATTAAGTTTGAAGCTCGTGAATTGTTTCTTATGATACTTAACTATTTTCAAACCATAAGAGTTTTATGCGCCCGAGACATGTTTTCGTACGAGAACATTGAAAAAGACCGTTGGATCTTTCCCCTCAAAATCAAGCAGACGACAAACTTGAGCGTCACGCTTTGGCCCTGAGCAAGGGGTCTGTTTATGTCAATTCAGTATAGTATAAAGATCACCGAGTGCAAATAGTCATACATTTCCAACGGCTGAGTGACGTGTACGGCTTTGCATGTACGAACGGCGATAAGTAGAATTGAACTGATCTGATATATTAGGGGAAGCCTCTATTGATCACACCAGACGAACTTTCATGTATTGAATCAATTTTTAAATTGTATTTATAGTATTTTATTAATAATATACATCTTGTACACTTCATTTACCCTGAAAGGTAGCCGTCTTACCTCGATGAATTACACTATGGCCATATCTTATAAGCTATACCATAGTGGAATAGTGCAAGGTAAGCTAACTTACTTACCTTACCTTACAGGGTAAACGAAGGGTACACCTATTTGGTTGGTTGAAAACAAAAACCTTCACAGAAGTATTTTAACTAATTGATTCATAAACCTATTACTAAACATATATCAATTATGTAATATTTTGACTCTAAACAGATGACAACCGGCATTCAATGTTGGTATCTTGCGCAGAAGATACTTGAGCTGACATAATATCAACCCTCTCACTTGGAAGAGGAGAAGAAAGAAAGAGGTGATACTGTCAATTACTTGAATAGGGCTCGCTTGCTTCTTGGTCACGTGATGACGTCACATCATATTAGCTACTATGTTCCCATTGTACTCTATTAAAGGATTGATAGTAACGCACATGAATTAAAGATAGCCGTTCAAAACACACATAACAATTTCACTGGTGAGACTCAAAACATTGATTGTAAATGACACATTGGCAACTTCTCCCATTTTGTATTTCTACTTGAGAAAAGCAAGTCCATTGATTTATTTTACAAAACTAGCTTACTGAGCATCAAACTATTTAACAGTTAACCGCTGGGAAACCTTAACATTGTTTGAAATGTGAACGTCACGACGTCAAGAGTGAGGTTCACGGCGCGTGCCACTTGATAGCTCGATAGATCTACGTCCCTGAAACGGAGTTGTAGGTGAATCTTTCTTTTAAATGAGACAGTGTAAAGTGTAGAAAGGTTACGTGACAGGTGCTCGGGAGTTTTTATTTTTAACCTCAACGTGAGAAGAGCTGTGTGTAAGTGATGGGTCGGTCTAGACGAATAGAACCTAAGTGCACCCATGTAAATATATAGTCTCTTATTTTAGTGGGTTCGTATACCCTGCACGCGGCTGTGCACCGAATCGAGAGGGTCTTGAGTTCCCGCTTGGGTGGGACGGTGAACTGGGTTGAATGTGAAGGTAAACCACACCAAATTTTTCGATTAAGTTGTAAGTTTTCTTTCTTAAACATGGTCGTTGTCAAAGAACAAGTCAGATCAGCCTAACATCACGGGTCTTGGGCTGCCATTTTAGTGGATATGTGTTAGGAAATAAATAAATAAAGACAGTTGTTCTCTGTTTCTTCTTTTAGGGTATGGTTCTCAAAACCGTAGTAATGTACCGGATTTTGAAAACTTGTTTTAAATGTGGTGGATCCCAAGTTGTAAACAAAATTATTAGTATAGTAAGAGGTATAGATATTAAGGCAAAAAATACTATTTTTAAATTCTTTTGATCAACGTGCCCACCTCCTATTTTTTTTTTATCAGCACACGACTTAAAACAAATGTAACGGTTTAGACTTTGACCTGTAAGGATAGGATCTTATCATCACTGGGAAGTGCCTACTTTTTATCACAATGCGAATTTTTGTACTATTTCCAAACTAATGTTAGTAATTAATTTACTTATCTTATTCGTAGGGTATTCTTAAATTAGGCCCCCTCTCCCCCCCCTCCCCCCACCTCTTCGTGATTTACGTCCACTATGGCCAGTCCATCATATTTACTCAAATGGCTTAGGTAGGAGGAAGGAAGAATAGAAAAAAATAAAAAATAAACATAAAACTATTGTAAGTGAAGTATCAGTCCATACATCACGTTTGTCTTCGTGGCCGAGTGGTTAGAGATGTTGAGCTAGTTCCGATAAAAGGTTGTCTGTTACCTGTCCCAGAATAGAGATCTGGCTTCTCGGTAGGGATCGTCTGGGATACCTGTTCTCCCTAAATCTGGAATGTTTTCTAAATTTTACTTTAAACAGGGTGCAACTTTTAACAATTCACTATGTTGAAGGTGAGAGTGGGTAAATTTAACAATAACTTTTAATGGGAACAGTCCCGTACCTCACATGTGAGTGACACTCGGCAACACACTGAATATGCAGTATGTAAATATTGTATGCTGAATTTGAAACCAACTTTTTTTGTGTGTAAAAAACCCTACTTTTTACTATACAAAATCTATTATTTAATACATTCAGTTTTAAAATACTCATCCTGTTTTATATTTATCTTTGCGTTTTGTTACCCGTTAGGGCTATCCGCATTGCTCCTATAAACTAAACAATTTGTAGACTCACCCATGAACAACATGTGAATATAACTTTTACCATAAAAGATTCCTTATATTCTGCCAAAGTCACGCCATTTCGTGTTGTACAAATTATCTATATAGATATTTGAGAGAACTGGGTAAAAGGTTTCTTTGAGAGATCGGTAATTTATGCTTTATGTACTGAAACTGTCCCAGCAAAATGTCATAGCCCTATTCCAAGGGACCTCTGGTTTGATACTGGGTGGTATAGAAAATAATTCAAAATATAAGTTTAGATTCACCCTATTAAATTTATCCAGTGATTATTATTTTCGCTAGAGTTGGATATTTAAATCTTAAGTAGTTGCTATTCTAGGTTAGGTTAGTTTATTTATTCTTCTGCAGGAAAAGCATTGTGTAACAACTACTCATTAAACATTGTTTTAAAATATTACTTAAATAAAGTTGATGTAATATTTTAGTATTTCATGTTGCAAAAAATACACCCCGTATCGGTGGGCTCACGGGTCAAGGCGTCAACCACGTCTGATTTTTCATTGAAAGGGACGTGGGGGATCAAATTTCACATGTACTTATAGTGTTTAAAAAATTATTTTCCACTCCTTCTTCAGGAAAATGAAGGTACACTTCCTATAAATTTCCACCTTTATCAGCTTTGGCTCATTAGTAAGAATATTTGGATAAGTTTAATGGGTACTAAGCCCTTGGCCCTATCGAGTGCAAGTCTAAAACCTATTTTGTGGGATGGTGAGTGGTAGGTGAAAGGCGTGGCATGGCTTCACAACCGACCAAAGTATCCTTCCGTGGCAACAAGAACAGATGGATCACGGAAACTGTGTATGGCACTAGTTACCGAACAGGTCTTGAGGAAAAATCATACGTTTGGAAATATCAGTTTTCTCGAAAACGAGTGAAATTTTTATGTTAATATTTTCAATACCCCTTCTAAGATAATGTATCGATGTTTATTAATTGTCACATTTTCTAATTTTTGTTATGAAGCCGGCAGCTTTATATTGAAAAATGTCAATTTTTCCGATATTTGATCACTGTTAAAACTATAGAGGAGGTGTTTATATAAAAAGTATAGCTAATCATCATGCTTCTATTCTTGAACAAACCGTTTATGAAAAGAAAATTACAAAACAATATAAATTCTTGAAGATAGCCGTTTGTTCCCACGGCTCTGCATTTCCACGCCAAATGAAAAGGGCCAATCGCCTTAAGGCACGGATCACAAAAACACAACACAAAAGGCCCTTAGTCTTGGTTCAAATTGTCAGGATTCAGGCGTTGACCATATACCTCTTGGAGACTCTGGTTTAAATCCCAGGTAGGCAAAAATGTGTTGAGATAGCAGGAGGTGTAAGTGCCCTTTCACATGGGGAATTTTTGACCCACAGCCTGGTGATTCTGCGTGGCGCCACTAAATGTAACACGAGCGGCCACATGCAAGGTAGTGTCTAGTGAAAATCATGTCAATAGTTACTACAGTGCTTCATTGCTATGACATAATAATATATGTGAAGTCATATTTTGAACTACAACACATAATTTAAAATATAAAGAACTAAGCCACATAAATTTAGTCCCACTCTAAGGGTCTACAAGGGTGGTAATTAACATGAGCTAGCTAGCTTGGGTAAACTCCATAGAGATTTAGACATTATAATGTTATAAGCTCCTAGAAGAGAGACTATTATTTGACAACTAGTAAATGGCGAACTACCAGTAATCTAGACGCTACATATATTATGTCCGGTCAATTCCTAATTAGTACTGCCTGAGCAATCAATAGTAAGTATACTCCATAGAGATTTAGACATTACAATGTTATAAGCTCCTAGAAGAGAAACTATTATTTGACAACTAGTAAATGGCGAACTGCCAGTAATTTAGACGCTATATATATTATGTCCGGTCAATTCCTAATTAGTACTGCCTGAGCAATCAATAGTAAATCTATTCTGTTACCCTGAAAAGAGGACAATAATACTAGACAAAATAGGCCTACTGATCATTTTTGACCAACGCTAAAGGTGCCACAAGGGGGCCGTACACAACAGACAAAACCTTGCGAGCCACTACTATGCTAAAGTAGCACTTCCACAGTTTGCGCACCGCATAGCAGTACACAGTTAGACACATCAGAGACAAGTGTCAGATACAGACCCAGTTAGGTCTTGAAACAAAGCAATAGATAACCTGTTATCCTCCATAATTTTATTATATTCTTTAAACTAGCCGCAGCATGGTCATATAGTCTAAGGAGTCTAATCTTGACCCTAATATTTACGACTAGGCCTAATAGACATAGAAAGTGCATAAAGCTATAAATTATGCCTCATGAGCATAGGGAAACATGTCAGCAGTACTGACACACAAAAACTACGTCATATAGACATAGAATAATAGATCTCAAGGTTCAATAAATATTACAACATCCCTCAGTACTTATAATATCCGCCGTATCTTGCTCTGTGGTGAGGAGGTGACACATACACCTCAACCATCGTGGTCTTCAGTACGTAGTCTTAGCAGATGCTCGTGAATATCTTCCAGCGGTTCCTCCGACGAGTGGTTACAATCGAATAGATATACATGGACCAAGGACAGGCCTTTTTACACCAGTGGGACCAGGTTAGCTCCAAGTAGGAAAAGTAATGGTAATCTTCAAGAATCACGCCATACAACCCCTAGCGCTCGACGACGGTTGTTGGGAACACTCCGAATGACGGCTCTCTCATTTACTCGTCGTCTGGCCAAGGTGTTAGATGTTTGTGTGTTGGTCCTCGAAGCCGAGTTGCCTCGTTCGCTGGGGCATTTTTTAAGAGAATTGGGCATATCCCGCTTGTGATGTTGCAGTGAGTCTATATGTGCGACACATTATTAGAATTTATTAGATCTGGTAGTAATAGTTTTAAACCTATTACAGGGCTTCATTTAGTTTAAGTGCTAGAAAGTGTCTAACACATTACAACAAATAACCCCTGTGCATGCGCACACCTCTGGATTTATGGTGAGATTTCTGACCTTGAATGATCCGAGAAAAAGTTACAACTGGAAGGCGGAAGCGAAGAGACCTTTTAGTTTTAGTCTGTACCTACGGCAAACTAAACTAGAGTTCAAAAATAAAAGAGTTGTTGAGTTTTAAAGTCAATAAGAATAAACTACTGGGTAGTAAAGATAGATTGAAATATTTTACAGGTTATTTTTAAACACTTTTCAAAAATTTACTTGGTTATCAAAAGATCATATTAATTTCTAACCACTCTACACTTATCTACCCACCTCGGTGGAGTAGTTGGCTAACGCGCTAGATTCGTGTTGAGTTAGACTGCTGAGGACGGGGAGATCGAGGTTTGAATCTCGGTCGTGTGAACTGGGGATGGTTTTCCTAAATGGTTTTCCACTCTCCCTCCACGAAAATGCGGGCTTACTTCTTCTAAATTCAAACTTCCCAATTCCTAATTCACTAGCGTAATTAGTACTTAGGTGTATAACCCGAATGGGTAGTAAGATGCGGGATAAATAAAAAATAATACACTTAATTAGGCCTATTTATTCCCACAAACTAATTGTCACAACACATCAGTAGCCATCGTCAATCCAAGAGAACTTAACACGGATGCAATCAAATATGGCAGAATGAACGAGTTAGTTGCGATCAAACGCTACGAAGAGAAGTTTCATCGATCTGTAGCTTCTTGTGGTATTTTCGTTGATCCTTATCATTACTATCTCGGAGCTAGCCCAGACAGCTGAGTTGGTGATGATACTCTAATTGAAGTCAAATGTTTTTCCTCACTCAATCAACTAAACAGAGCCAACCCATCAGTCACCACTATCTGAGATGTAATCAAAATTAAGAAATTAGGTGTGTACTAAACGATAATGCAGATTTAGCATTGGTTATAATTTGTCCTTATTTTTACCAAATTCAAGGACAGCTGAATAATATAAGTAGCTCTTTATTTATTCTGATTTTACATTGTGATTACGATACAGAATTTATCAGTGTGGTGAGCATGGACGCCCGCAGTATCGGACAAGGGGGGGCACTTTCCCCCCTCCCTGGAATTATGTTTTCTTTGAAAAGAAAATTTTGTTAACATTTTTTTAATCCTCTAGTTTATCTTATAAAAGTTTTCTTCCAACATTTAACATAGTTTTTTATATTATCACCACTAGATGCATTTCCGAATTAAACCTGTCACTACATTTTAAAACAATTGTAGACATTTCATCATAATCTTCTCGTCTGAGAACAGAGAACACGAAGGATATCAAGTGCTGCTGTGTTTTTAGTATCTTTACAGTGCAATTATAATGACAGTAACCATTAGAAGCTTTTCCAGGTCTGTGTGTGTGTGTGAGTGTGTGTGTGGAGGAATATATTTTGCCCTCCTTGGAAAAAATTCTGTTTACGCCCATGGTGGAAAGGAATTGAGAATTTTGGCTTCAAGAAATGCTTACAAAACCAAATAAATGTTACTTTGAATGTAGTCTCTCCAAGATTGCGGATCCTAGGGATACACGAGGAATGCCAAGCAGAGATCCAAAATTCATTAAAGATGCGCAAGCAAGAAGGAAAACAACTAAACATAAGCAAGGTGATAAACTGAAGACGAAATAAAACTGAAACAAACATGAGAGGTATATTTATATTGAATGCTGCTAAACATAATACAATAACTTATCAATAAAATAAGGAAAAACTATATTAGGAAACACCAAATATAAAAACAATTGATTCCCTGTGATTCCTGAGCACCTTCCCTTTTCTTTATAAGACTTTTGTCTATGAGAGTAAATTTCAAATTTCATGTTAGCATAATAACTATTCTAACGCAGACTTTTATGTATAGCGTTAATATATTGTTGTAGTGCAACATATTTTGATTTTGAAACGTTGCAAAGTCGTGAATTCAAACCTACTTTTACAGCTAGCTCAATGACGTGCGCTAGACTCCCGAAATAAACAAAATTGGAAATACAAGCTTATTTTTGGTAAGGGCAAATAATAAAAATGATGAACAGTAAATTAAATTGTTAGTGAAATTAAATATGAAAGACAAACCCTCTCGGACTTGTGAGCTTCTTATTCGCATATTTCTAGCGAAAGGACACGTAAGTTCCCCCCGCTGGTGACAAAGTCAAGTAACAATGTTTTAATAATTTGTGTCACTATTGGCACCGTATATTAGCCATTATAATGCTTTGTTAATTAAAGGCTAATATTACAATACATAGTGACCCATAGCTAGCAGAGTTAAACATAATCTTTTGTTATTCCATTGACCATATTTATTTGTATTTTTTATCAATGCGTCTTATTAATATATTTATTTATGATTGGAAACAATATAAGGCTCTACTGATATTATTGTGTGCGACTAAGAAAATAATAAATATAAGTTTTAGAAATGTGTCACTTGTTGGTGGGCACATTGAGAACCCCCTCTGAAGTGTCGCTGTCCAGGTATCTTACGAGTTCTAGACTCAGATACATCAGAGTTAATGTTCACAGAATAACCTCACAGTCTACATGTTATGTAAAGCACAATCTGAAGAAGTAATATCAAGTTTATTTTTATCTTTGAAAAAATATGTATGGTAAAAAGAGGAAAATAATTTGGGTTCCTCAGTCAGCAGTGGGTTCAAATACATTATAATTTATAATATACATTAAGTGGCTCCATTTAGGCCTAAAACTGACCCTCTTTCATACCGAGAGAGTACCATCGGCTAGTAATTGTGCAATTGCTGGGGACAGTGACCACATCCAGCCGATCCTAGAAAAGTGTTCATATACAACAATTATGACAAAAATGAAATTATCTTACAATAATATTTTAGAACTTGTGAAAGAAGAGGGAGCAAAACAATTTATATTAAAGATTGGAATAAAATATTGTAATAAATGTTAGCTTTATTTTAAAAATGTATAATATCCAAGAAGTATCAATTTAATATACAGAGCACTTGTAATCTAGATTTTTTAAAATGTATGAATATGCTAAGCTTAAAAAATAATCTTAAAATCAATAAAATCAGTGATGCTATTTACAAAAAAAAAATTAAGCTACTAAAAGCTGTGAAATACAGTAAGTGAAAATTACTTATATAATTCATTACAAAAATGTTAGCTTTTTTAATCGAGTATGCTACATAAGAAAATGTGTTAGTGTTTCAATAAATTATTAGTGACTGATTCTTGATCAGTATATTCTCCCACAAATGAATAAAATTGAATATTAAACATTTTATATACCAATTCACCATTTTACAAGAAAGATAAAATAGCAAATAGAGCGAGCAACCAAAAGCGATTTAAAGTATTTGATATTAACAGATAGGAGGGTATAAGGTGGCTTAAATACTTTGTTGTTGACATAATAGGCGTTTACGCTACATTTAAACTATTTCAAATATTAATTAGGAACGGATTTATTTAGAAATTGTATTTAATTGTCCTTGAAAAAATAAAGAAGATTTTTCAAATATTTAATGAACAAAGTAGAAAAACACAGCAATGTTCACCGTTTTAGGCGATGTTTAAGAATTTTGTAATAATAGACAGATAATTGAACTCGGATGTGTTCGCAAATATATTCGAATGGACAATAAATCACAAAGCTAGTAACAGTAAATCATAGAAAATAAAATGAATACAATTATGCTTAGTGACCGTCTTTCCGACAACCATCGGTGTACCGCAAACCTAGCAGCACAAATAACTCTTAATTAAACACATTCTAGTGTGAAAACTATTGGTGTTAGAGGACTGAATCTTATTTCAAAATAAAATAAAATTCATGGTGATTATTTCATACACTTACAGTGCCCATTCATGTCAATTAGGAAAAAAACTTTTTAACATAGTGAAAATATGTCTGCAATCAAAATTGTATTATAGTTTTTTTTCAAAGAAACCATTTTTTCGAAACGAGCCCATTAGAATATAGGAATGTTAATAAGATCATAAAGGCTTATAAGGCTTTTGTAAATAATTCCTAAAAAATTACTGTGATAGTCAAAATAGTTCCAGAGACACTGTGAGTTAAGTTTTGGGGTGTTCTAATAATTGATCACGGAAGCCATGATGTATTATGCTCAACTCGGTGCACCCGAGGGAACTACCATAAAAGGAGACGAAAGATTAGTAAAAAGAACCGTTCCCCCTCCTTTCTCTTCGTCTAGCAATAACCATACGCGGGATCACGAAACTATGATGGAAGAGAAAGTGACATAGACATCTACTTTTGATTTCCTTTACTCAACTGAAGGTCTGCTCCTTCGCATGGGCTTATATCAGGCTGAAAAACTGTATTTGGGAGAATTATAAACCTACATCTTACATATTCCCAAAATTTAAGCCATTTGAGCAAATTACCACTTTTTACAATGGTCCATTCCACATAAGGTGCCCGCTCACTCGTGGATATTGGGGAGGCAGGGGTGTGCAGGCCAGGACTAAAGTTGGTTTTCGAAAACTGGCACACATTAGATCAGTTCGATAACTGAAGGCTAAATTCTCTCAGTTAACGGCCTACAGGTAATCGAAGTATTCTCTCTCTCTCTCTCTCACACACACACACACACACACACACACACACACACTGAATTTATCCTAGGATCTGTAGGCGAGTTATCAGTGCAATCCGAAAAACTATGTGTGTGTGGAGCAATGGGCCTCTCGTGAGAAAAAATATGCTCGTTGTTGATAATTACACACAAAAAAAAGGGAGGGGGGGCTTTTTGGGTTAAAGAGTAGTTTCAAAACCTTGTCACACATGATACTTATAAGGGAACTTTGATTTTCAAGCGATGAAGATTTAAAAAACTATTTACGTATGAGCGAGGAATCATTTCAAATTTTGCTAAATTTGGTAGAACCGTTAGTAAGGAAAAAAACACAAGAATGAGAAGTGCTATTAGCGCCGAAGAAAGATTGATTGCTACTTTAAGGTGTTTAGCAACAGGACAAAGTTTGGAAGAGCAGACTCAAATTGCGCCAAATAATTGACCATCTTTCCTTTCTGCCTAAAGTCTCTATTCACGTAGCACTTATATTTAACTTTCCATAAAGACAGATGTAATTAATATATATAAATACATTTCCTTAAATATTCTGAGTTATTGCTTTATTTTCCTGACATCGTGAAGGCAAAAATCTGTCCAGCGAAACGTTTTGGGTTTCGTTAATTAACTGAGAAAAAGTACTACACACAAGCAGTTTTCCGCTTCGATCTGTTATCTGCAGGCTGGGACTTGCCTCGGAACTGCGTGTGTGTAGTGAACTTAACCCTCAGACAATAAACTTGGCGGATTATCATCGTTCTCGATAAATTTCTACGACGAATATCCTCAAACAACACACACAAGCAGTTTTCCGTTTCGACGAATGGCCGGTAGGTCGTGACTCCTCTGATAACTGCTTAATAACTGATTAATAGCTTTCATTCCTTGGAGCGTAAAGCGATGGCCTCTTTGATAACTGCAAATAAGTGGACACCTTTACTCTCGTGTTGAACTAGATTTCCAAAGACGGGGAGATCGGGGTTCGATTCCGGTCGCATGCACTGATGGTGGTTTTTCCTATATGGTTTTACACTCTCCTTCGAAGCACGCAAATGTGGGTTTATTTACTATAAATTAAACCTTCCTAATCCCTAACCCTTAAGTGTAATTATTAGAGGCATACAATCTGAACGGGTAGTAAGACGCGTTGCTAAAAAACAAACAAAAATAACAAACTATCTGTTTAGAAGAGTTAGCCATTAGGTTTATCAAAAGTAAATCGTCACAAATTGTCTCGTGTAAACTGCTTGCACTTTCTTGGCTCAAAAACGGATTCTGTGTTGTATGGATAGAAATGAAAAGACATAATATAGTATATGTGGTGTGCTATTTGCGATACACATAATACGTAGCTCATTCCATATGAAAGATTTTATTTCCCATAGTGTTTTTTTTTTAAATTTTAAAAGTGACCCGTTTGAAAAAGCGTCTCAGCACTCACGTAAAATAAAGGTGCCAAGAGCTAATAATATCCCCACAATCGGAGCAATACGAAAAATAATAATATAATTTGTTGTTTGCGGGAAATTCTGCGTTGTTATAATGTTAAATTATTGATACATCTAAATTCTGAACAAGGAAACAGCAATAAACATTTTTCTTTTAAAATAATAATAATAGTAATAATAATAATAATAGCTCTATAGTTCAACGAAAACAAACAACTATAGCCTACACGAGATATTATAATTACCTCAATGAAACCTTTGCTATTCAGGTCTATTTTTATTAGTCTATATAATTATGATTCGCTTGTCAAAGCTTTTGTGTTTATAATTCCAATGTATACAAAAACATTTTTTACTTTCATCAGCCTCATTACACGTTTGAATAGGAACCTATCATTATAAATTGAAACAATCGTATGTATATAAATGTTATATTACATAAACTATGTTTTTTTTTATTCCAATCTCTTTTTATTGGCTGCATTGAAGTAGTAAGTTTGAAAGGCTTGGATAAAAACAGGTACACGAAATTACATTAGAAGTGTGGGGTTTATGAGGGCCGTCGATATTGACTAGGATTCTGGAAAGTCCACCAATTAGAAAGTCCTTTCACGTCAGCCATTTTGGCTTTTTCATAGCTATATTTTATCTCTCACGAGAAAGGTGATATATCATATACATTTTTAAAAAAAACTACGCATTTGTGTTATAAGTCTGGTTTAGCCTCAGTTGAATAACATTAAATACCTGCACATGTGACCGTGCAGTTGTTCACAGTTAATGAGAAGGTCGGGGTTCGAATCTTAACAGAGAACACTTAGGTGAGAGGGGAGTTACACATATCATTTATCAGTGTAGTTTTTCAATTCTATCTACATGCTTATGTGGGTGTATTTACTCTAAGATACCTCCCCATATTTTAGATTAAGTTTTTTTAACTAACTTAAATCCAAACCAAAGATTACAAATGCTTACTCAAAGAGAGAAGTAGGAGGAAGGTTGTTAAGAGAAAGTGTATCCGCATTATACGATGGGTGGATGTGAATACCATAACGATACTTCACATCTATAAAACCGAAGTCAAAGATAAGGTATTTTTGTCGTCACATAAAAGAACTTTAAATTTTTACGGGTAGTAAGACGCGGTGCTAAATAATAATAATAATAATAATTTAAATTTTTAAATTATCAATTAAAGCAACCGGCCCCATGTTATTGTTGTCACTGCACCTAGGGGTCCCGGATTCGATTCTCAGCTGGTATCATGGGGATTTTTCCTGAAAGGGGTACTATCCCAACGGTCACCAAGGTTTTGTTGATTAGACTTAAATTAGTTTTAAGAATTTCTACTGGTCCCATACCCTTATAATCACTATCCCCATCACCCCAGGACATGGATAGAGACTCCACGGAGAGGATGTACGACGAGTACATTTGGACGTCCGCTGGGCAGCGGTACATAACTACCAGATAATCTTTCCGCCAACTGGGCTACGGGTAATTTAGCCCAGACACGAAAATATGTATCTATTAAAGTACATTTATACAACAAGAGAAAGGCTTGGAGGAAAAAATAAATCAAACCCACTCTTTTATTTTATGGAATCTATAAAATTATCTATGCTTAAATTATGTTATTTTTAAGAAGTAGTTCCTGAACAGGAAATAGGATATGGCTCTAAAAATCATTAAAAATTGTTGTGTTAAAATACTGTTTAGTATTTGTTCTAAACAAGATTATATATATAAATATGTCATAATTAGTGAGGTATTTCAAATCTGTAAGTAATATATTGATGTTTTCATATTATTTCGAAATATCTCCAAGATGCAAAGGTTATTGTGAGTGTCAAATTTGTAGCGAAGGAGATTTGACTTTAGACTTCTACATTTCTAAGCTTTAAATGCCCCTACCAATTAATATAGTTAAATAATTTACACCTCACTTTTAATATGACATTGTTTTAGTTGTTTTACTAGATTATATTTTACATTTAGATTCCATCAGATTAGGCCTGACATTTTAGTCATTATACTCATTACAATTTAATCAAACCTTAATGAACTCTGAAATTAAACATGTAACTAAAACAAAACAAATGATATTCCTAACAACTAATATATGTATTAGTCGATAATATTTTTTAACTAGCTAAGTAATTCGAGACTAGTAAAATTCTGAATGATTTCCCCTACAATAGTGGAGAGATTAAGAAACCATTGAGGAAAAGACACTCACGATATACCCAACTGGGATTAAAACCCCGTCCATCTTGTCACCAACAAACCAAACTAGGTGAGCTTAACTTATAATCCAATGTGTGTGGACAGTAGTCAACTATTAATAACGAGTGTTTTTAATGTGTAAAGAAGTAGGTTGCTTGTTACTTATTATCTATACATTTCTGAACAAAACTAAACGTTTTTCACTGTTTGTCTTGCATAATAATCACCCCTTAATTCTTGGTCAAATATGTATTCTTAGTTTTTCATTGTTTGTATTGCATAAGAAACACCCCTTAATTCTTGGTCAAATATGTATTCTTAGTTTTTCATTGTTTGTATTGCATAATAATCACCCCTTAATTCTTGGTCAAATATGTATTCATAAAATACTGCGTTCACCCTTAGTGTCTGTTTTACCGATATGACGACACGCATACGTCGCATTTGTTGATTAATATTTTACTTTTTCTTGACGCCTCGGAGAGAAAGTATTGAGATCATAAAAAAAAAAAAATCAAACTTGATATTTTGATAACGTTACATGACTCCCTGAAATAGAAAAAGTTGTTTTCGCGATGTCGATTGTCTGTTTGTCTATACCTCGGGCTAGAGCCGAAACTATTTTACCAATTGTGCTAAAACTTTGTATCTGGGGATTTTATAAGGTCCCGCAGAGGGGTTTTTGGAATTATATATATAACCCTAATTTTAAGGGTAGCTTACTGAGGGGTGAAAAGAGAAAAAATTGATTTTCTCTAAATTCGCTCCAACGATTTTGATTAACTTTTATATCTAAACACTGTTTATCGTTTTACACAAGATGGAAACTCTCATTTTCTAATTACAATTACTTTGAGGGTACCTTACAAGAAGGGAATTGTCTAATTTTGATAATTTCTCCGCAAATATTTGAGATACTAAATAACTTATCATTGTAAAGTTGTAATAGTATTAAAGATAAAAATCTTTTATTTGAAATTTATTTCTATTAAACCAATAATTTCCAAGCTATAAGCAAATATATATACTTTTTAATTCAGGTCTTTGAAATTGAATTTGATTCTAATGCTCTTTGATGAACTCTTTGGTGAACAAAGATATTTATTTTTCTTTTCTCAATTTTTTCTCGTAACGGTGCTCCTATTTTTTATTGCCATAGAGTAAGTAAGTAACAGTGTATATATCTCATTTCATTCTTTGGTGTAGTGTTTTATACAACAATGTATAAACCTATTATTTCGTTTAACAAATCATACGAGTTTTTTGTAAATGTCTATTTTAAGATAAAAGCGGGAGAAAGTTTGTGCGTTGCACCATACCATCTATTTTGCGTGTTACCGTAGGCTATTTACTCGTATTTGGGTTTTTTTTTTGCTTCTCAAATGCTCTTAAATACGATCGTATTTTGACTCAATCTGATTAAATGTTATATTTGTTTTGACAAGCACCCATTCATTCTTTCACTGCGCAATAAAAAGGAATATTTTAATCCACTAATTTAATAACTATGCCACGTTAAAATTAAACGACAATTTAATTTATAATGTCTCTTTGAAAAGGCTGAAGTTCAATAAATAAGACACTCTGCTTTATACTTTTCCTTTGCTGTCAAAGATGTTTCATTACAGATTCTAAAATGATTTTTATTTTTTCTTTGCAAATAATTATTTATGTAACTAGCAGCACTCAGTTTAATGAATACGCTGACAAATTTCAAAATTATAAATATCAATATAAAATCCAGGTATTTAATACCTACTTTGGCATGACTGGTTTATCGAATGATTTTTATGTTTCTATTATTTTAGTTTTTGTTCCGAACGCCACTTAATCCTGTATACTAATCTAAATAATTGTAATATGGGACATAATTTGTCGTCCGACGGGTCAATTGACATACAATTTGTATTTGAAAAAGTAGACACTATTTTATTTAATCTATATTAATTTCATCTTAAATATTAAGCATTATTTAGTCTATAAATTATTTATTATTTTCACCCATCTGGGCTATTCACATTTATTAACATTATAAGATTAGGAAAGTATGATGTAGAACTTTTGATCAAATGTCCACGAATTCACGTGGAGGTAAAATGGGACACTATTTGGAAGAAATCATAAACAATGCACCTTACCAGAATTCGAACCCCAACCTCCCTGTCACCAGCAAACCAGACTGCACGAGTTTGATGTATAGTCTGCAGCCCCACCAATGCTGGCTCGAAAAATAAGGAACCGACTTTCTAGAAACTGAAAATGGTTCCGCTTCTTAATTGAAGAGCCGTTGGAACCAAGGTAATACAAAATAACCGAACCGACTCATCCTTAATATATCTTCCAAATTTGTCGCAGAATAAAAGATGATTCCTCTACAATTTCGAATTTGTTGAAGTAAATTTCTTGCCTTTCAATTTACTTCCCGGGTGACTTTGCCTCGCAAAAGTTGGTATTCCGTCCGTGCAGATGTAACAAGCCTAAGGACAGCTGGGAGCGCGCGCCTGTGCCAAAGAGATAGTAGATAGAAACCACGCACAGAGAAAGAGAGAGAGACTGTGTCTGCTTGGAGATAGGAGACAGACGGAGTCACTTGTATTGTTCACGGCTCGTCTGATTGTAGTCGAGCCCTCTCTCTCTTCCCTTGAGTAGAGTGGTACAGGGAAGGTAAGACTTGTTGCAGATGGCGCAGCGATCTAGTGTGCTTCGCAGACTGGAACAAATTCCTTCTTCGTCTTCTTTCCACCAAGCTTATCATCATGTGGGTTGCGTTTGTATGTGTCTGCGCAGTGATGTGGTCCTTTGGAAAGATATTGCGGCTTCTTAGAGGTCTCTAAAATAACTTTTAAACTATGACGTCCAAACTTTCATCGGTGGACGCATGGACTACATTCCCTTTGCAGAGGCACTGACACACATCAGTGGTAGTTCTGTAAATATATATTTATTTTAATGGAAAAAAAAATATTCTAAATGAATCTACCCTCGAGTTCTGCTGGTGAGGTTAGATATGAGAGGCTACTGTGCAGGGAAGCGGGAAGAGAGGAAAAGTCGCTACTACCATTAAAAAAAACGTGATCACGACAAGCCCTACAGCTCTACCAGTACAGAGAAAACGAAACTCCAGGGAGATGTTTTCTCATTCTCCAAAATAGCAGTCAACTGCTGTTCACCTACAACTTACCAGTGCATGTGTACAAGTCATGTTGTTTTGCCACTGCGTATACAAGTTTAGTTTCACCGGCAATACTTCAATAAGAACCTTAACATAAATAAACAAATTGTAAATTAGCTTCACTTCTAAGTTTCCTCGAAAACTCATTATGGAATTTCACAGCAAATATTTTCTTAGTGGTTTTCTAAACGCTTTTTGATTCTTGTCGTACAGTTAGTATCTGGGGATTATTTTGTTTAGTTTTCTGAAATTCAAATGTGTAAATAAATGCTAATACGCTACTACCTTATTTAGCCAAACATATTTCTATAGAGGCATGGCCAGCTAATTTATAATTTATTTACATAATATTTTTACACATTTTACCTGATATCATGCATTTATATTTTTTTAATGTCTTGCACAAAAGGTTTAAGGTATAGTGGAGGGAAACACAGGTTAATATCCGTATTTTGGTTGTTTTAATAACAAAATATATTTCTTTATTATCTCTGTTTACTTAATTTTCTATTTATAATAATCTTAACAGTTCTTGAAAAACTGTTATAAGCTCAACAACATTAGAACAGAACATTTGTATCTTTATTTAAAAATTTCCGCTCAAATGTTGCAACAATTTTTAACAGAAGTGTTGAGATTACTCTATGTAGAAAATCACACTTTACTTTACATCCATAACTGTTTACAGTCTGTATCCTGGGTAAGTTTTTATTCAAGCTATATATTTTACATTACCAGTTCGCTTGGCCTGTTAGATCTATATCTTTATATGCCTTAAAATCTAACTCAAGACTAGGACCGGCACAACATCCACTACCCAGCCTTTAATTGAAAGGGTAAACACACTAGTGATGAATATTTCAGCCATGCTAGGAATCGAACCCGGGACCCTTAGCTCAATAGACAGACACGCTACCGAATGAGCTAAGGTGTGGGATGGAAAATCACACTAAACATACTCAATTAACAGTATTTTATTAGCAAAAAAAAAAAAGGTTTTGCTATAAAAACGTAGATTAATACACGTACCCTTACACTACCCCTGAAAAATAGGGTTTATAAGCTTCTGTTGAAAAGCAGAGCTATTTATTTTATTTGAAAAAAGGTTTATTTTGAATGTCTCCGACTAATTTGATCATATATTAAACAATGTTGTCTGTTAAAACATATCGAAGGGTGATCCCAGGAATGCCACCCCAACCGCGAAGATTAAAAAACAAAATAAACTTGTTTTATGTTCATTTGACAAACAATGTGATGATAAAACATCTAACATTAGCATTTAGATTACGTTCATTCCTGAATTCTTTGATCACAACTTTTAGATACAAACTGACACACACACACACTCAAACTGGAACGCCCATTTGTCAAGTAGACCTTGCTTCGATTTCATCCCCTTCTTATTTCTGTTCTTTCACTTTCTCTCTCTTATTTGAGATTCCGAGATTTGGGGACGAGAACATCCAAGTAGCACGGCAGCGCTTTCTGCGATAGTTTCACCCACTACCATTTTATATCTTGGAAATGATCAAAGTAATTATATGTTCAGTCAAAAAACTTATTATAGTAAGCCTACCTTTTATGGACAATTCTCTGGCAGCTCTACAAGCTACTAAGTATAGTTTAATACTTAAAGGGATGTGTTCAGCATTTGTAACAGTTTACAAATTATGTCAATTTTGACCGCTGTAAGATGAACCTGTTCGTTGTTCACTGTGGGCTAGGTACCCCAAATTTATTTTTAATATTTTTTGAAAGTGCCAAGATAGTATGGTCTGATTATATTTGACAACTCAATAAATGTAAAATAATCTTGTGGGTAGTCCTAGCTCTCAATTACCCCTGGATAATATTAACTTACCAATACCCCTGAATAATATTAGATTTCTATTTTCCCTAAGAAATCCAAACTTTTCATTTTCTCTGGGTAATCCAAGCTTTTAATTTTCCCTGGGCAATCTAAGCTTTTCATTTTCTCTGGGTAATCCAAGCTCCTAATTCTCCCTGAGTAATCCAAGCCTTTCATTTTCGCTAGGTAATCCAATTTTTTCATTTTACCTGGGTAAGCCAAGTTTTTCATTTTCCCTAGGTAATCCAAGCTTTTCACTTTATCTGGGCAACCATTTTTTTAATTTTCTCTGGATAACCTTAGCTCTACATTATTCCTAAATAACTATAGGTAATTTTTCACTGCCCATTCCTACCCATTAAAATTGTACTCATTTTAACTACGCTAATGTGATAGTGTTGATAAAGAAGAAAATGCACCCACATTTATGTTGAGAGATGGTTTATTTCCTCTTGGCAATCCTAGGTCTCATAAATATTCGCCATTAAAACATTTAGGATTAGCTAATTGGTTTTTACCAGCCTAGACAATAATTTAAAGAAACAGAATAGTGAAGGATAGTTTCAAATAAATTCAAACATCGTCTGCCTGAAGATAAAATGTAAAACCTTCAATGGATCTTCCCTCTACCCCAACCTCCCCACCCTCCCTCCCCCCAAGTGCGCTTGGTTTGGGTTGAACCCTGGCCTCACGGATGAGAGCTGAGTACAATTTGATTCAGAAATTAACTACCCACATCGATGGGCACCCGAACTAAGCGTCAGTATCATCCAGTCTGGCTTGTTATTAATGGAGAGGTTAGAGCTCGAATCTAGGCCGGTTGTAATGAGGGTGTTTTTCCTTAAATAGTTTCCTTCTCGCTTTCTCCACGTAAATTCATACATATTTTCTCTAGATTCTACCCTTATCATCACCCCACCTCCTAATTAGTTTAATTAAATTATGATAGCCCGGATGAGTATCAAACAACAATTAAACATCACTAGATATAAGTTTGAAGTTTTTTTTTAAATAATTTATATCTGCAGAAAGTATTCAATTTTCTTACAGCTAATGCCCTGGAGCAAAGGTTACCAACCTTAACCGCGAAACAAATATAGATTTTTTAAATTTTTTATTTGTATCATCACTTTATTTAAGACCCATTTTATTAAACATCTGTTTTTGTCCATGACTGTCCAGCTTAACGTATTTTTTCTTTTATCAATACGAAATGGGTTACGGAGAGCATGAGAAATGTGTGCGTGGATTTTAAATTTCACCTCGTATGGCGGGGGAGATTAGGGAGGTCACAGCGTATTAATTAGCATTGGCTTCAGGTGGTCCACAATACAGCAAGGGCTGGGAACCAATTCTCTAGTTCAGTCACTTAAAATTCACCCTCCCCATCTTGTTCTATTAAGTTATATAATTTAAACTATTAATAGTCTGTACTGGCGCTAAAGCGAAACAGTGAAAACAACAAACAGCTACAAAATAGTGTCAAGCCCCATAGGATGAGAATTCACCCTTAAATTTGTGGAGGAGAAATGTCCGTTAGATGGTTAAACAAGGCAGGCGTGAGGGCCCCTCCCCTCTCTTTCTCTCCGTGTTAAGACCTCGACCATCATGAGTTATCAAGCAGGACACCCCCTCTGACATTTATTGGTAGAAAGAGAGAGGAGGGCGCAAGGGATGTTAAATGTCGCCCAGTTTGTCCCCTTTCCTCCCCCTTACTTGTCACCACCATCTCCTTATTCTCAACTGAACACATCCCTTGCACCCCCATGGACCAACACCCCCATACCCTTTCCTTTTTTTTAACACAATTTGCGGGTGGATTCGGAGACAAGTTAAGTCCTGAGCTTGACGGTGACATAAGCGCCCGTCACAAGAGACCTCCATTATTGAGACGGCTTGTGACGTCACAGCACAGTGATTTCCATCCCATAAAACACCTGTGGTTAGATATAATATTACGGAGCGGGCGTCAATTTTTCGACATATATTTTATCTTTCTATTTTTAGAGCTACAGCTGCTCTTCTACGTATTTTTTGACATCTTTTATTCTTTTACCAGCAATTGGACGTTTTAGGGGTCAATTCGCTGTCTTTTAACGAGTTAATACATTTTATTTAAAGGAACCGCTTATATGAAGGCAAATATCCTCACAACTAGGTTTTTCTTACGAAAATGACAGCTTTGGAGATTTAAAAAAAAAACCTTAAATAATCCTCAATTATCTTAAAGCTTTTTGATGTGACCCTGTTAAAAATGAACTTAACTTCTGAGGATATTAAGATCCCTGATTTTAGACATTTATATTAAGGGCGTTCTTTATAAAGGTAGCTTTATTTTCACACTTAATCTGGTTAAAAATAAAATATAAACAGGTTTTAAAAACTAAAGACGCACATTTATAATAATATATACTGTAAACTGTATATAAAATAACGTTGATACAAATAAACCAAGTGTTTTTTTTTAGTAAGAGGATATTATAGAGACCAAGTATTTGATTGGATAGTCAAATTTCGGTATTTTTTTAAATTTAAGTTTAAAAAAATAGTTCTATCATTTTTTTTCAATATTGCTATCTCTGGACTATTTTTCATGATAAATAAGAATGTATGCTTTTTTAATTATTTTTTTTTAGAAAATTTTAACTATATGGCCCACACCAAAATAAAGTCAAAATATTATAATAGGGCTCTTTTTCCTTAGCAACCCTATAATTAGTTTTATTAATAGAAACAAATGTGTGAAAATGTGACATTAGCTCATTTTCAACGAATTTTTAAGCATATTTGCCTAGCTATAGGACTAGCTAGGCTTGATGAAAAGGGGTTCCAAATTTAGCCTTCCGCTAACAAATACATACATTTTTTATAGGCTCACAACAGAAAATTTTAAGATATTTGAGAACTAGCAGTGAGCTTTCCACTTTACCTTGAGATAAGATGTTTCGTAGTTTCCTTTCCCCTATTTTTTATTGACATGACAAAGTGTGGTTGTAGGTGACAGGCGAAAGAGAGTATAAGATTAAACAGAATGGGGAAGTAGTTCCAGAAAATGACAAAAACTAGTGTAATTGATGCCATGTGGCCTAACAGCGATTGCTACTTTCTCGCCGACCAAGGCGGCCAACTTAAGAATATTTTCTTTTAGTAAGGAGAGTTTTGTTTATAAACTTGACATTTTTCTTGGTAGTAAGGTGGTTGGATTTTCCCATAAAACTAGAAAAATTTAAAATTGGGAAATTTCATAGGGAGGCTCCTGGAAATTGAGGGCCTATATTTATATAAAAAAAAAAGCTTTTTAAATGACATAGGAAATTAAAATTCGCTAGACGGGTAGAGAGACAACTCTAGATAAGCAAATAAATTATAAAATTTGAAATTTCTTAAAATGGATTGGAGGAAAAGAGGTGAGAAATAATTCACAGTGTGGTGGAAAACTAAAATTCGGTAAGAAGGTATAAAGGACCATCAAATAACCATAGAAGACTGAATATTTTAAATATAGAAAATAGGGAAAGATAAAAAGGGTGGGAGAATAGGGGATTAAGTAAAAAAAAAAACTATTAGGTGAGGCAGAAAATTTTAACTGGCCAGGAATGTAGAGGGAATAATCTGTGGTGCAGTGGAGGGGTTCAAAATTCTCATAACTAAAATAATAATTACTTTTCAGTGTGGTAAAAGATTTAAATTAGTCAGGCGGGTAGAAGAACTAGCCTAACAACCATTTATGTCAGATCTTTAAATTTTAAATGAAGAAACAGTAAACGGGAAGGGGAGAGGGGTCTTCTCAAGATTTCTAGAATTAGTTTTAAAAACACTTTTTGTTGTGATATAAAATGGAAGTTTGACATACAAGTAAATAGACCTTCCTGAAGAACCTAATGAATTCTGAATATATTGAATCTCTAACTTGAAACTCGGGAAATAGAAGAGATGGAAATTGATACAACACTTATGTAACACTACTGTTTGGTGTTGCTTAAAATAATTGAGATTTGGCAATCACACAAATAAACCATATATGATGATAACATAAATATTAAAACTTCAAAATGGGAAAGTTAGAACTAAAAAATCTTTCCAAAATTATTATAAAATATTCTTTTCGGCATGGAGGAAAATTTAAAAGTGCCCATTTTGTAAAAGGTGCACCCCACAGTAACCAAAAACGCTGGAGAGACTTGAATTTAGAAATCGGGAATTGGAAATAGCTAACAAGGGAAAATTTCTTGACATAGTAAATAATTTAAATTTTGTATGACTAGATGAAAAGAATCTAAAAATAAATGAATGCAAAAACTAAAGATTATCTTTAAGAGAATCCATTAGCGTTGCGATAAAATATCTAGACATTGGAGGATAAATTTGCACTTATCTAACAGCTTCATGGCAATTAAAATAAACCAATTCTGGTGACATAACTCAATGAAACAGGATAGTCTTTGGAAAACCGTGATTCTTACGATTCGATAGCCTATTTTTTTTTTACCATAGTACTATATTATTATTTATTTATGATCTTTGGTGATCTATGATGTTCTTTTTTTCAACATATATCTGCAACAATTTCTATTAGCTCGTTTATCTTATTCCATGATTGTGCTTAAGTAAAGATAGCGTTGTAAATGGATTATGTTTGTTTTTACAGTCAGTTTGTGGCCAAGGTAATATTTTGTCTTAAATATTTAATTTATTTAATTTATTTATTACCATGATTGGAATGTGATTTCTAAAATTAGCTCAGAAGTGTACAACGAAGAACTATTAAAAAGTGCTCATCCTTATTTTGAATGTTCTGATTTGATTTAGTTTTGGTGATGCTTAACCGTACGAAGAATTGTTCAAATTGCTTATACACTCTATGATAAAGTGTATGCCATTCTTTTCATGCCATTTAATTTACAAGGTGAATATTGGTGCGATTTCTTAAATTTCATCCTCCTTATACTGTGTGCTTGGATTAATGAGGGTAAGTTGGTGCTAGCTCAAGTGGACAGTATCACTGATTAGAAAACACATTGGGGAGGAAAATATACCCAATGACCCCGGCTGGGTATCAAACCTTGACCTCCAGACTAGGCGTCAAACATGCTAGCGTACACCTAACTACGACCATAAATACTTCTTGGGCGTACTTTTATCTCCATCCTCTCTAAATACCAGTTCAACATCTCGCAGCAAGATCCTTTAGAGTATAGGGAATGAGCTGAGCTGTAGGCCTACCAAGCTAGGAACAAGTTCCCTATACTTTTTGTATTCTATTTTAGTACCTCATCTTACCACCTGTTTGGATTATACACTTTTTGTTTTGAAGGGATGTAGGGATGGTGGGTAGTAGGGGGGGAGGGGAGGTTATTCGAAAACTTTATAAATACAAACATATTAGAACTCTATCTAAAAACTATTTTATTCTAGGACAGTAGGACTAATATTACACACCAGCACCTAGAAATGTATTAATTCAATAGCTGGACTAACCCGTATTTATGCAGTAAATACCTACGTCAGCACCACCTGGAATCAAACCAAGGCTCCCGAGACTTGCGATAGGCCACTCTAAGGCCCCCCCCTACCCTTATTTCGTGATCTGCGTCTCACTATCCTCCCATTTACACTTATGATGTAGGAATGAAGGAGGTAAAATTAAAGGAAATATACTCATTCTCGTGAAGGATGAGTGGGAAATAATTTAGCTTAGGGTGCTACATGGTAGAGTCATGAGACTCATTGAAGACTTTTAGAAATCCCGGATTATTGAAGAAGTTGTAGAGTTTTCAACAAAATGTAGGTGAAAATTATAAGCAGGTTTCTAACCATTTGAAATAGTTGTAAGTTATCATACATTAAAAAAACAACGCTAACCTCAAAATTTAAAATTTATAACTGGTCAGAACACTCGCTTACATTTTGGTGGGAACAATTTCAGAAAATATTAAAACACTGCTCCCATGGATAACCCCTTAAAACACCCTCAAAACATCCTCATTACATCTGGGCAGGATTCAAACCCATACCCGCAAACTAGACGAGATTAGCTGTTACATAACTCATCTAAAAATGTATCTTAATGTTCCTACTGATACAAACACATTTTAGATGGACTAACATATTCTTAATATAAGCTAGAACCAATTCAAGCACGAACCAATAAAAACAAATCAAACTACTATTGAATGAGAGACTGAAAGTTCTAGCATGAAATCTTATCTTTCATCGTCTATCTTGTCGGGACTCCCAACATTAAAGTAAAATAAACAAACATCTGACATATTCTACTGCGCCATGATGAGGGGTGACCAGCATGCGGCTCGCGTCCTGATGGTCAACCACGAAAGTTTTAGTAATATTATCCCCACACACACCAGTGGGCATTTCGGACTAAGGTCCAAGCTTGCCTAATCTAGTTTTCAGGTGAGGGGAGCATTCAAGTTCGTATCCCGACAAGGTGTATGTGTTTTGTTTCCTGTGTGTTTTTCACACTCTCCCTCCGTACAAATATGAGTATACTCCCTCTAAAAAGCATACTTTCCTAATTCATATTCATAAGAGTTACTAAATCTGGATAACCCATATTAGTGGTAAAACTTGGTGAAAAAAAACATATACAGGGTGTTCGGAAACTAATAGTCCAAACTGTGTATATAACTTGTTTGAACCAAAAGTAATATAAAATCACTTATACATTTCCATCCTGAAAACTATGCTAATACCATTAAATTATGTTCAAAGTTTCGGCGTACAGCGCTGGGAGAGCAAAGCTGTCAAGCATGTGTGTACAAGTTGCATAGGAGTTAGGCACGTGGCACTACACATGTAATAATAGCAAGCGATTTCTGTGATGTAGGACCGTTAATGATGACCCTCAGAACGTCTTTGCATTTCTAGGTGGACTGGTGTGTTGTTTACTATTAATTTTAGTTTGTTCTGCTGCCATGCTCCAAAATGTCGTGGTGTGTAGTGCCCCGTGCCTAACTCTTATGCAACCTGTTTTAAACGCATGCTTGCATAGCTTTATCCTCCAGGCGCTGTACGCCAAAACTTTGAACACAATTTAATGGTATTAGCATAGTTTTTCTGATGTAAGTGTATGGGGGTTTTGTATTGCTTTTGGTTAAAACAATCAATAGGTGCAGTTTGGGCTATGAGTTTTCGAACAATCTGTTTGTGTATATATATAATGTACAGTATAGAGAATACTTTTACTTTCTCACTACCTTACAGATAAAGGACCCCCCCCACCCAATCCAAAAAAGTGGTTTTTGGATTAGCGTCTGTCTGTCTGTCTGCACCTCGGAGTAGAGCCCAAACTATTTTACCGATCGGGCTAAAACTTTATATCTAATGTTTAGAAAAAATTAATTTCATCAAAATCGGCTCTAACGATTTTGATTAAATTTCATTTCTAAACGTTGATCAATACTAAAACCAAATAGGCCTAGCTACTCTCAATTTTTCGTCAAAATGACTTTAAGGGTTCCGGTCTGATGCGTAGTTTCTAATTTTTTATCATATCTCTGTAACACTCTGAGATATGAAATTACTTATAGTTGCAAAAATGTAGGTCTATTTATAGTAAAAATCTTTTATCTGAAACATATTATTATAAAACCAATAATTATCAAGCAATACGCCAAAATATAATTTTTAAAAAACTTTTTAAACACTAAAGGTAAAGTATTATGACCGATGACCGATATCTGAGATGTTGATGGATGTTGTCGCTTCGTGACCCCCCAAACGCTTTTTTTTTTGCAATGCCGTATGTCTGTGTGTCTGTTTAGCCCTAAAATTAAGGGTAGTTTAATAAAGGGCGAAAAGAGAAAAAATATTTTTTTCCAAAATAGGCTCTAACGGTTTTGATTAAAATTCGTATCTAGGCGTTGATTAAGATTATAAATAAAATGGCTATAATCATTTTCCCGTGAAAATGACTTTTAGGGAACTTTACGGAAGCGAAAATTTCCGTATCTCCGCAACTATTAGAGATACTTAATAACTTATTATTACAGAATTGTAGTGCTATTAAAAATAAAATCTTTTATTTGAAATATATATTTATAAAACCAATAATTTCTGAGATATTGGTAAATATATTAATACAATTTGGTGATCTTTAGTTGCACAAAAATACCACTTAATTTTTAACGTAATAATTATCTAATGCCATAGAGTAAGTAAATAAGTAAGTCTCTCAAAAAGTTGATTATTTTTCCCTTCAACCTCTTAGGGGAAATGTTTGTAAAGCAACTATCTATCTCTATCATTTTAGACTCAATAGTCCATATTTAGCTTTTTATATCGGTATAAATTTATAAAGGAGAAATTTAATAGCAATGCGATAGCCATAAGATGTGCAACCGCTAATAAAATATCAAAAGTTTTAAACAGAATTCGAAATTTTAATATGAAGTGTTGACCCTTGTGGAACTAAAATCGATCCTTTTTTTTTCTTTTGGTCCAAATATACAAATGAGGACTTTATTTCTTTAAAAATAAAACTATACAAATTAAAACTGGGATTCAAAAAAAGTTTTACTTAAGTATAACGCAATTTTTGCTCGGGTTTGCTAGTGTATAATATTTCTTTTCACATATATTACGAGTTTTGAGTAAATATCTCAATTTTTAAACAATGGAGTGAGAAAGCCCGTGTGGAGTTCCGTACCATTGATTTTAAAATGAATCTATAGAAGGTGTGTTTAAGTTTAGGTTAGTCTATATTATCAATTTATTAAATTATGATTTTAATTATTATAGATGCTGCCTTAGCTTCATATAGTTGGGAAGCTTGGCTCGAATATAAAGCTTTGTTTATAGTGCGATAATTAATTATCTAAAATTAAAATTAAAGATAGATCACAAATGGTTTCCCAAAAAAAACAGGAACTATTTGTTTTTCACCACGTCTTAGTACCCGTTTGGGTTATAGGTATACATTAATTTCGTAAACGGAATATGCATGAGTGAGTAGAGATTGATTTAGGAAATTTATTACAATTTGCGTGGAGGGAAATTGGGAAACTCTTAGGAAAAAAAAACTATCCTCAGTACGCCCAACTGGGATTTGATCCCCGATATTCCCGCCACCAGCAATCCAGTATAACACTAGAGTGACGTGTTTTACCGTGAGAGCATCGATGCTGGAAATGATACTGTTGTTAGTATGTTCAACACAAAGATTATTAAATATTGTTGTTACTATCAAAGAAGGAATGTAGAAAACGCGAGAAAGGGTATGTGTTTTTGGAGTCTTAGTATCAAAACTTTTTTTTTTGTTAAAATAAATAAAATATTGTTTCACTACAAAATCTTCTTCATATGGTGACCTTGACAGTTTTTGAATATCTGTCAAGGATGTCCTGGAATTTAACGACAACTTTTCCTCTTATTTAAAAATTTTATCATTTAATGCTGCAATGCCATCACAGATAATCGACCCCGATTGATATCACTACGCGAAGAAAATTAAATTCTATGTTTGTACTGAAGAAATACTTATTTTGATTAAAAAATGTTCTGCTATAAAAACGTTAAAAAAACACTGGCCCTTTCTTGCGTTCCCTACATTCCCATATTAAGGGTAGAAGTTGGGGTGATAGTTTTAATAAAATACACCTCAATTAGTGTGGAGAGAGAATAGGGAAACCACATTGTTACATCATACGAGGAAAAACACCCTATAGAAAACGTGGCTGAGTTTCAAACCACGATCTTCTATCACCAGCAATCCAATACATCAAGTCTGAGTGAATACCATAAAGTGATTCGAATATAATATTTGGACATCCCCGTAGCTTCTTAACGTATGATTAAAGGTTTATTTACTAAGTGGGTCCATATTAACTGAACATAAAGCTCTTCCTTTCATTATATACCCTACATAATAATAAAAATAAAAAGTATGGACTCACGTTGAAATTACGGGCATAGCCGAAAAGATCGCCCCTAGCGAGGTATAACTCAAGAGGTGGCTGTGGCTACCGGAGTGTCAGGGTCTCGATTGGCTGGTGGATATTCTTCAGGTGCATGTTCCTCGTGAGGTTAAAGTATTCTATATTTATTTATTACCTTCAAACTAAAGTATTACTAACAGCTTTATTTAAAAGATGTGGCTTAGGAGACGGTGTTCAAAGGAAGCGTGCCAGCCTTAGCGTGGAGAGAGGATAGGAAAACCACATTGATAGAAAACACCGACCTCTTCGCCAAAAGTGACCAAGTGCAGCTACCTTTGCAGGTCTCACGTGCTACTCTACTAGCTTTGGCCTTAAGGTGGGAAGCAAGGGGGCGCGAGGAAAGGTCAGTGTTTTGCAGCTTTTATGGCAAAGCATCTTTTGTTCAAAATAAATAAAATATTTCTCCAGTAGAATCATAGAGTATAATTGTATTCATATGGTGATATTAATAGTTGTTGAATATTTGTCAAGGGTGTCCTGGAGTTTAATGACAACTTTTCCTATTTATTTAAAAAGGTGGTTATCTAATGCTGTTATGCTCATCACAGATATTCAAGATATGGTTTACTCATCATGTAAAGAAAATGAAATTATATTTCTTCTGAAGCAATATTTTAATTATTTGGACCAAAAGAATGTTTTGACATAAAAACAGTAAAAAAACACTCGTCTTTTTTCGCGTCTCGTTTCACCCCACCTTAAGGTGCGGCAACAGGGAGCACAAGTTTTTTTAAACAGTTTTTATAGAATATAAATTTTTTGGCAAAAATAAATAAAATATTTCTCCAGTAGCAACATAGAGTTTAGTTTTCTGCACATGCTGATATCAATAGATCTTGAATATCTGTCAAGAGTGTCCTGGAATTTTGTCAAAACTTTTTCTCTTTATTTAAAAAGTTTTAACAAAATTACAGGACACCCTTAACAGATATTCAAGATCTGTTGATATCAGAATGTGCAGAAAATTAAACTCTACGTTACTACTGGAGAAATATTTGATTTATTTTGGCCAAAAAAATGTAATTCTCTAAAAACTGTAAAATTAATCGCGCTCCCTTCTAAAATATTTCTCCAGTAGCAACATAGAGTTTAGTTTTCTGCACATGCTGATATCAATAGATCTTGAATATCTGTCAAGAGTGTCCTGGAATTTTGTCAAAACTTTTTCTCTTTATTTAAAAAGTTTTAACAAAATTACAGGACACCCTTAACAGATATTCAAGATCTGTTGATATCAGAATGTGCAGAAAATTAAACTCTACGTTACTACTGGAGAAATATTTGATTTATTTTGGCCAAAAAAATGTAATTCTCTAAAAACTGTAAAATTAATCGCGCTCCCTTCTGCCGCACCTTAACGGTTTTCTATTGCAGCCAGGGGTGAATTTACACATAGGCCTAGTAGGCACTTGCCTACGGTGGCTGGTTTTAGAGGCGTCAAATTCTGAATGACGAAAGAAAATACTTTTTTTTTACAGCTAAAATAATTGTATGGCTTCATCGTGTCTGTGATTGTTGTGATTTGCTGTATCTACGTACCAACATAACATAGGATCGCTTTAATTCACTGACACTCGTTTTAATTGAAGGTCACTTATTAGATAAAATGGTTGTCTGATCATAGACCAGATTGCTCAGCAGAAATCAAGGCCAAATAGACTATTGACTATTTTATTATTGTGTACATGCTAATATTTAAATTGTAGTCATATGTTCTACAATCTACTAATGCAAACTTTATATAGTTAAACTAAACAATATTTGAATTTTTGTGTTGTGATAGTGTAAGAATATTTATTTAAAATTTTTAATCAGATTCTTAAAACTTATAAAACTTAAATAGAATAAGTTATCAAATAATGTAAGCACTTTTTATCTGTCATTCCACAGCTAACACTTATGTATATGGTATATGTGTGTTGGTGTATGACGGATTGTAGGTGGAAAACAGGGATTTAAAAGGTTAGAAATTAAGATAGTAAAAGTAGGCGGCAAATTACCTAGTGCCTATGGGCGGCACAGTCGTAAATCCGCCCCTGATATAGCTATAGTTATTGAATGGAATATGCTAATGTGAGCGTTTAGTACTCCTGACTCTGACCCTGGGGCAGAGACAAGGAAAGTGCCCTGGGGGAAAGATCCTGACTAAGCTGGCTGATCCACTGATAACCTCCACTCTCACGATAGTTCTTTCCATCCTCTCTCCAAGTGAATGCCGTTGTGGTGTTTTCATATTCATCCTTTTTATCCTGTTTGATAATGTTAAAATAGAACTAAGGCATCAATTTATTTATCACATTCGGACACTAACCTTGTCTCAATCGATGACTAACCAACCATCTTTGGGTGATATTGATTCGAAAGAAGGTTTAAATTATAGGAACTGTACCCGCATTTGTATGGAGGGAGGGTGTAAAACCATTTAAGAAAATCCTCCTCAGTACACCCAACCGGGATTCTAACCCCGATCTCCCTATCATGTGTGATCTAGTTTAGTGTGAGAGCAACGCCTAAGACCATGTGTAACCGAAGCAGGTACTAGGTCATTGATAGATATTTTCAATAATTAATGTATACAGATATAAAATACTAATAATGTTCTACTGAACCTTTTAAAACCCTTTTCCAGACGATAAATCGTAGAGTTCTGCATCCCTCTAACCTTAGAATGAACAGGGTTGACCTCTCAACGAAGTTTGACCAGGAGAGTGAGGGGAGTGAGAGGGAAGGGATAAAAAAAAGTAGGCGCAACTCTAAACACGAGGTGTAATGTGATGTTTATCTTAATTGAGTCGGCCTCAACGCCCCGTTTCGGAAATCCATTATTCTGCTTTGCCCTGACACCTTTTGTTTTACCCATCTTTCAAAAGGTGGCTTGGTGGGGAGGAGGGGGTTGATTCTCCTTCAGCCTTACCTTCCTTTACTATTTTTTTACGTTAACCACTTCTTGTTCTATTTTTTTTTATATAAAGGAAGGATTCTTATCCAACACCGTAACAAGCACTTTAGTGGGAGACACACGCAAACCACAATGAAAGGGTCTTCCCAAGATTCAAACCTTTTATTTCTAAGCAATGAAATGTTTGCTCTGAATTGATGGTTGGTGGTAGGAGGAGGAAGGGAGTTAAAAGGATGGACCTGTGATACCTTAAACACTCTGATCATCGTACAGTTTGTTTAGAAAGGTAAATAGCTATTTCCTATTATTACTTCACCAACCGTATAATTTGAAAAACCATAAAATCTGGATCAAATAAATAAAATAGGTAGGATCGCATACATATTAGTGTCTAACTCCTTTAAAAGTTGTAAGGAGGTAGATTAAAGGCGTACCTACCTGTTAAATAAAACAAACTTCGTGATAATATCTGTGATAATTTTACGTGTCTAACAATATCAATATTTACAAAGTGAGGCCTTTTATTTATTTAGATTTAAAATGTTAATGCTTGCTTCTGAACAAAAGATTATTTAAGAACTCTAATGTTTTGATCTTGATCCGCACTTTATTACCCGTTTGGTTTGCACGCATATTTACACTGCTGTTCACATATTTAAAATAAGGATAAAAGAAGGAGAATGTTAAAATATCTTAGAGTATATCATATACCCGCGTTTTCTAAGGTGAGATTCAAACCCTGACCTCCCCATCGCCGGAAATTCAGACTAAAATATATTTAGTACTCGTGCCTACCGATTTGGGTAACTAGAGTGATAGGACAACTCGTTAAATCGGAAAGTAAATCAAACAAATTGTTAATACAAATATTTGTTAACACTCTTCTGACTGAATAATTGAATTATCTCCTCTATTTTAAAAATTTCAAGGTGGACAATTTTCAAAGATCATAGTCTTAAAATTGTATAGCTATGTGTGTGAGATTTTCCTTCTAAAATAAAAACGTGTAAAACAAAGAAAGTTCAAAATTTAATTATCGAATCAACCTTGTTGTTTCCCAATAATCAGAAAAATGTTATGGGTTTTCAAAAATCACTATTGCTTGGTTATAATAAATGTAGTTGGTACCTATGAGTACAATGGAGGAGCTAATTTACTAAAGAAATAGCAGCTCCGGTCAAGAAACCTGAGATTAATGACCAAAGGGTTTGTGTGCTGACCACAAATCCGCAAATGTTGGCACTATCTTCGCCTCTCTCGGTATAGCTCGCTTGTGGGCTGACGCCATGGAGTTTTTAAATGATGGGAAGAATATTTATAAGGAGGACAGCTGTTATAGATCAATAATTTAAAAAAAAACATGCTACATGCCTGTAGGCACCCGATAAAAAGCGTCAATCTCATCTTGTTTATTATTTACAGCCACGGGGAGGTTGGTGCTCGAACCCCGGCTGGGTATACTAAGGATATTTTTCCCTAGTGGTTTGTTTAATTTCCTTCCACACAAACACAGATACACTTTCTCTAAAATCTAACTGTCTCACACATATATACATAGTAGCTAAAAGATGTGAACTAAAGTAAAGAAACAGTTTAGGTCCCGAGCTAAATATTAGGAATTGGGTCGGATAGGTTATGGAAAATGTAAATGTCTCACACCTACCCTGGTTAGCGTAAAACGTGGATAGCAAATGGGAACTAAGACGTGATGCAAAAAAAACAAACAAAAAAAAACACCAATACGGGAAGCTTCTAGTGTCACTGGTGCCTACTATTGTCGTGCTGTGAGTGTACACATGAAGAAGACCCCCTACGTAAATCCTCAGCAGCCCCCAACCAGTCATGCTACCTTGTAGAAGAGTGTAATCAGCCATCAGAACGCAATATCGATAAGTTAATGATATTCCAGGTGGGTAAGAACGAAAGACAGTAGAGGTGGAAGTTTAGTTGCTTGTTGGGGAATGCCGGTCAGGCTGTATGTAAGACTTTAAGTGAGATTAACAAACAAAATATATAGCAAAAACCAAAAACCAATTTATATTTTATTATCGAGTTCTAATAACAGAATATTTTAACAATTAAGGAGTACAGGAGATCAATTTAGTCTTTTATGAAGTATTAGTTTGTTTGTTCAATTATTACGTTTTACAGTATGATTTATGTGTATGCACCGAGTCATACTACACGTCCGGGCTAGCCGTATATTGTCGCTAATGGGATAGAGATGAGTAAGGTAAAATCCAGATGAGTGTCAAGTTTTAGCCTACGTGCCCACCAATTTTTTTTATTATATTTTTTGTATGTTTGCATCGTGTCTTACTACCCGTTCAGGCTATCCATGATAATGGGGTATGGGTGAAGAAAGTAACATTTTGAAGAACTCTACCCGCATTTGCATGGAGTGAGAGTGGGAAAACTTTCAAGATAAACTGAGTATTAGTAGGGTTATACACAAATAGTATTCTAACATTGATCGCCCCTCCCGCCCCATAGTTTTCAATCCATTCTTTTTCAAGAGTGACACCACTAGACAATGCAACCTCCTAATCGGGTGTTGAAAAATTAAAAGTGGGTCATGAACTCAAATAGGTTGGGAGACTGTTGTCAAATTTAAGCCCCCCCGTGTAACCCTGGTCACGTCTGTTATGTTGGAAAGGGTGTTTTGGGTGTCACGCGCTGAGATGAACCGAGCCGAGCGCTTATCCAGGTCTTCTTGTTGTGTCGTGAAGGCTGTCCCCAGACGAGGCAGGAAACTAATCTGCCCAGTTAACCCAACAAAGTCCCGCCCGCTAGTCAAACGGCCTCCATACCTTCGATCTCGCTCGCACCGGCACGCGAGATTACCGGAACTCTAGAGCGAGGAGCAAGGAAAAATAATCCCTCCTCCGAGATGTCAAATGAGACAACGGTGTATACACTACTCGCGGTGAGGCTGAGAGGGAAGATGACGTCAGCACTAGCAAGGAACAATTGCAAGTAAACTCTCCTTTGGGTTGTCAAATGATACAGTCTGATAGACACTGAGCGCGGTGAGGCTGAGAGGGAAGGTGACGTCAGCACTAGCTAGGAACAGTTGAAAGTAATTCCTTCTTAGGGCTAGGTATTAAATGAATCAGTATTTTATACATTGTGCTTCATTGGCCACGTGATTTAAGGCATCACTCTCACAATAAACTAGGCTGCCGATTACGGGGAGATTGGGGTTCTAAATCAAGTCGGGTGTACTGAAAGTGGGTTTTCCTAAATGATTTTCCAATCTCCTTCCATGCAAATTATGGTACACTTCCTCTAAAATCAACCATCCTCATTCCTAAAACATTAGGGTGATTAGTACGTAGGTATACAACCTAAACGGGTATTAAGTTGCGGTTCTAAAATAAAACAACGCTAGGGACATTTGAAAATAATCCCTCTTTCGGGCTGTCAAATAAGGCAGTGTTGTATACATTGCGCGCGGTGAGGCCAAGAGAGAAGGTGACGTCAGCATAATCTTGGAAAGTGGAAAAATCAAAAGTGCAAAGCTCTTTTTTTTTTTTTT